>NDGN011327077.1:0-24701 GCA_002564285.1 Tympanoctomys barrerae
AAAAAAAAAAGAAAGAAAAAATAAATAAATAAAGGAAACATTAAAAATTTTTTTAAAAAAGTTAATTTCAAGCTAAGACTGATTGAGAGAGACAAAGATGGTCACTACATTCTTGTAAAGACAACAATCTAGGAAGAAATAATAACCATCATAAACATATATGCAACAAATATCAATGCATCCATCTCTATAAAAATATTAACAGACATGAAAAGTCAAATAAGCATTAATACAGTTCTAATGGCAGAACTCATTACCCCTCTGTCACAAATAAATAGAAGAACTTGGTGAAAAGTCAACAAAAAAATATTACAGATGAACCAAACTTTTGAACCAAGGACTTATCAGACGTTTACATAGTACCACCACACCATATCCAAGTGCATTTTTCTCAGAGACACATGGGATGTTTTCCAAAACTGACCACATAGTGGCACTTAGAACTTGCTTAAGTAAATGAAAATGAATTGAAATTATGCCATACATATTAACAGATCATAATGCAATGAAATTGGAAATCAATGGTAAAAGAAAACACAAGAACTTCATAAGTACATGAAAATTAAATAACTCCCTTCTGTGCCAGTGGTTCACAGATGCAACTAAAGAAGAAATTAGACAGTTGCTACAGTGAAATGATCCTGCCAATACAACATATGAAACATAATCAAAGCAATCCTATGAGGGAAATTTACAGTAGTGAATACTCAAAAGAAAGACCATGCACAAATATGAAACTTGATGTTGAACCTCAAGCTTCTAAAAAACAGAAAAACAAGTCAAGCCCAAAGCTTTTATGAGGGAGAAAATTATAAAATTCAGTGCAGAAATTAATGCAATGGAGACCAAGTAAACAGTACAAAGAAACAATGAATAATGAGTTTGTTCTTTGAAAGATTTCATAAAATCAACAAATCTTTGGCCAACCTTATCAAAACAAAACAAAACAAAACAAAAAGAGGAAGGAAAAAGCACTGAAATGATTCCTAATTTATGTAATTAGGAATGAAAAGACTCTGGAGTAATCTGGAAGATCCTCTGTATCTACAGTGAGAAGTTGTATTCTATCAAGATGGAAAATGAGGGGCCGGAGAGATAGCTCAGTAGAATAAGTGCTTGCCTGGCAAGTGCAAGGACCTGAGTTCAATCCCCGGTTCTGAAAAAAAAAAAAAAAAAAAAATGGAAAATGTAAAAGAAAGGAACAGATTTCTAGATTCCTGTGGATTACTAAAGCTAAATCAAGAAAATATTAAAATTGTGAATAAAACAACATCAGCCAATGAAATTAAAGATTTAATTAAAAATCTATCAGCAGACTGCTGCAGAAGGCAGGCTGAGCCCCGGACAGGTATACGGGCACAGTGAACCCTGCCCTGCCCACCTCACCATCTCAGGGGCCTCGTGAGCTATAGTCTGCTCCCCTCACTGTTTTTTAAAATTTTTTCAAAGAATACAATATAGTGATCAAAAAAAGAATTAGAAATTATACAAAATTTCATTAAACACAGTAATAGGAATTCAGCAATAGTTGCTGTATTGCATGATGCTATCTTCAAATTAGTTATTCAGGTTATCAGATACAGATGTGCAAGATTGGTTTAGAGGAAAAGAAAAAAATAGCAAAAAGTTGTAAGATATTCAAAAGAAAAGAATAACAATAAGCATAAAAAGAAAAAAAGACAAGCATTAACTGTTTCTTTCAAAAGACTAGCAGAAAGTGGCAGTACAATTATCCAAACTATTCTGCATGTATACACATATCCTTTTCCCATCTTTCATTTGTCCATTCCCTCATCTCAGATTTTCCTTCACACTGAACAGTCTTTTCCTTTCACAGTATCTATTGTAACTTTCAGATTTTAATTACTCTTTCAGGTTCTTACACTAGCAAGATAATACGATGTCTGCTCACATAGATCTGATTTATTTCACTTTACCCATATAGTCTTTACCCACCACTGTGGTGGAAGGCTTGGGAATCCCAACCCTGCCTACCAGCATTATGAGAACCCAACCTACCCCTTTCCCATTGTTTCAGAAGGCAAGCTGAGCCCTGGACATCTAAGGGGCCTTGGTGAGCTCTGCTGTACCCCCCCAACCCTTAATGAGTCTTTCTGAGCTGTGCCCCATGGCCTCCGCCATTACAGCAGCCTTGGTGAACCCTGCCCTGCTGTCCCCCTCTGATGCGGCAGCTGTGAAGACCTTTGGCCTTCCCCCAATCACTGTGGGAGCCTTGCTGAGCTGCAGTTTGACCCCTTTTACTATTGCTGAATCCACATTGAACCCCGGACAGCAGTTTCATTTTTCCCTTATATCACTACCATGATACTATTAGAAGGGGACATTAATCTGTATCTCAGAGTCCAAAGTATTTTAAATATATTTTATATATTTTGCAGAGCCTGATATTCTGAATTTTGTCTCATCTTCTCATCCTTCAAACTGATCAAGGTAAAAGTGGCACTCTTTCCTAGGGTTCATGATAAACTCCTCTGTTTGGCTTCTCCTAGAAGATTTGATGATGGGGGTTGGGACAGAGATTAGAATACAGTGACAGGCATCAGAGGACATCAAATATCAGAAAAATCAGCTTAGCAAGCCGCCCTCCGAAGTGTTCTCTAACATCGATAGGATTTGCACCTGGATGATCAATACAAAGATAGGACTGGCTCTTTCCTCATCACATGAGAGAGATAAAATGTAGCCAATCAGGACATATCCTGATCTCTTTAACCCTTGTCCTCTCAGGTAGGGAACTGGATTAAGCTGAAAGTCACCCTATAGTGTTTTTGGAAGGATTTAACAAAATGTGTTTATGAGCTCTCTGCACAGTGTGCGCTGCTGAATAAGTGCTCACAAAAGTTTAGCTTTTATAAAAAATTGGGATATATATATATACATATATATATGTATATATATATATATCTCAACCCAAAATACTGTAAAATTGTGACCATTTTATATATGCAGAAAAGAAAAAGACAGTGCATTATGAACATACAAAAGAAGAGGATTTTAGAAAATGGAAAGATTTTTTTTTGTTCATGGAAAGGAAGAACAAACATTGTGAAATATCCATATTCAAAAAACTGTTATACAGACTTAATGCAACCCTCATAAAATACTATTAACATAAAACACAGATCCAGTGAAAACATTTCTAAAATTTACCTGGAACCAGAAGAGACCTAGAATAGGAAAAGCAATCCTGGGCACCAACTAGATGGCAGGGCATCACAAACTCTGACTTGAAATTATACTACAAAGCTACTGTGATAAAATCACTATAGTAATGGTAAGAAACAGACATGAGAATAACTGGAACAAATTAGAAGATGCAGACAGAACTACAAACACACTTAGCCACCTTATCTTTGACAAAAGGGCCAAACATGTTCACTGGAAGAAAGACAACCTCTTCAATAAATGGTGGTGGAAAAACTGGCTTTCCATGTGTCAAAGACTAAAATTAGACCCATGGCTATCAACATGCACTCAACTACAGTCCAAATGGATAAAAGATTTAAATACTAAAACAGAAACACCGAATCTACTGAAAGAGAAAGTAAATAGAAATCTTGAAGGCATAGGTGTAGCCAGAGATTTCACGATCAAAACCTATACTATAAGGGAAATATTACAAAGAATCAACAAATGGGATATCATCTTATTAAAAAGATTTTGTGCAACAAAAACATCACCAACAGGGTAAAAAGACAAGCTATAAATTTGGAAGAAATTATAGTTGAGTGTCCCTCAGACAAAGGAAATATAGAAAATATAAAGAATTAAAAATATCATTCCCTCTCCCAAGTTCAAAGACCCAATCCAAAAATGGGCATCTGAGATGAATATACAAACAGAAAATAAATTTATGAAAAATGCTCACATCACTGATCATTTGAGAGAAGCAAACTAAAACAAGAGGGAGATTCCATGACACTAGAGAATGAATGGCTGTCATCAAGAAGTCAACTAATTAAAAATGTTGGAATGGCTATAGGAAAAGGGAACACTTTTCCACTGTTGTGGGAGAGGGAGTTGGTAAAACCACTTTGGAAATTAGCATGGAGATTTCTCAAAAAGCTAGGAATTTTTTTCAGAAACACTGGAAACACCACACTACAATGATATATGTGCACTTATGTTTATAGCAGCACAATTTGTAATAGCTTAATCTTGGAAGCAACCCAAGTGCCCATCAACTGAGAAATTGATAAAAAAGATGTCATATTTTTTACACAATGGATTATTAGTTAACTATCAAAAACAAACTTAAGCTTTTTATAAGTAAATGATTACAACTAGAGAACATACTCACATGTGAAATAAATTTGACCCATATGTGTAAATGAAATACTGTCTCACTAGTGTAAAAGCCTGAAAGAGTCAATAAAATATGAATGATACAATAGATACTGTGAAAGGGAAACAGTCTGGTCAAATGGAATGAAAAACTGCTGAATCCTAAGAGAAATGTAGAGGAGACCTAACTCTGCTACTTGTCAAACTCCTTAATCAAATTGAAAGGTAACAATACTTTTAAACTTGATTCTGGAAGTAAGCATTATCCTGATATCAAAATCAGAAAAGGACCCAACTAAGAAATAGAACTACTTGTCAAACTTCATAATAAATACACATGCAAAGATCCTCAACAAGATACTTGTAAATACAATTCAGCAAATCATCAAGAAGTAAAACAGAGCCAAGAACAAAAAGGATATGATTATCTCAATAGATCAGAAAAAGTGTTTAACAAACTCAACACTCACTGGTGTTAAAAAAAAAAAAAGGCTGGCCTGATAGCTCAGCAGACTGAAGCACCTGCTTAGGCAGAGTGCAGCAGCCGGTGTTCAATCCCCTGTGTGCTGTGCTGGTCCCGCCTGCAGGGCATGCTGAGATGGTGATTGAGACTGGGCATGGTGGTGTGCACCTGTAATCCCAACACTTGGGAGGCTAAAAACAGGAGAATCACTGTGATCCGATCTACATAGTGAGAACCTGTAGATCCTGTCCTAAATACAGAAAAAAGATAAATAAAAAATAAAAATCCTACAGAAAATTGGAATGGATCCACTTTATTTCAAGCTGATAATATCGATGACAAACCAAGAGACAGTGTCATACTAAATGGACAAAAATGGAAAGCTTTCACTCTAAAATCAGGAAGAAGATAAGGATGTCCATTGTCACCACTCTTATTCAATATAGTTCTGGAAACATTAGCCAGAGTAATGAGATAAGAGAAAGAAACAAAAGGAATAAAGATAAGGAAGAAGTTCAATTATTATTTGTGGATGAAATGATACCCTACATAGAAGACCCCAAGAAGTCCACCAAAAGACTTTTAGATTTAATAACCAAATTCGAAGTACAGCTGAATAAAAAGTCAAGAGTCTAAAATCAATCGCATTCTTGTGCAGGAATAACAAACTTTCTGAGAAAGAAATTAGGGAAACCTCACCTTCCACGGTAGAATCAAAGAGAGAAGGAGAGGATGGAAAAAGAGGAGGAGGAGGAGGAGGAGGAGGAGGAGGAGGAGGAGGAGGAGGAGGAGGAAAAATACTTAAGAATCAATTTAACAAAGGAAGTAAAATACTTCAATGGTCAAAACCATAGTAGTAGGGGTCTTGTGGGTTAGCTCAGTTGTTTAAAGTGCCTGCTTGGGCAAACTCAGTCAGGCACATGGGAGCTACTGTGGTTCAATCCCCACCCCCACATCCACACCAGATTCGCCTTTAAGGCAGTCTGAGCCAGCCAAAAACAAGCAAACAAGCAAACACCCATAGTATTCAGAAAAAGAAAATGAAAAGGATTTCGGAAAATGAAATTATATCCTTTGCATTTGTGTAGGAAGAACCAGAATAGTAAAACTGTCAATATTTCTAAAATTCTTATGCAGATTTGATGCAATCCCAACCCAAATTCCAACAGAATATACCACAGAAATAGAGAAAATAGCTGTAACAGAAAAATGCCTATAAAATTAATTTAGGACCAGAAGAAATAAATAGCAAAGGTAATTCTGGCCTACAAAGGCAATTCACAAATTCAAATTATACTACAAATTTACTGTAATAACAACAGCACGGTAGTGGCAAAAAAGATAAAAGCAGACCTGAGGATCAATGGAACAGATATGAAGATGCCAAAACAACTCTAGGGCCACTAATCCACCTCATCTGTGACCGAAGTGCCAAGCACCTTTATTAGAAAAAAACGTAACCTTTGTAATAAATGATGCTAGAAAACTGTCTTTCCACATGTTGAAGATTAAAACTAGACCCATATTTTAGCTGTGTACTAAACTAAAATCAAAAAGGATCAAAGAGCTTAGTATTAAAACAGAAGGACTGAACCTGCTAGAAGTACAGCAGGCAGGAAGCTTGAAGGGTTTAGGCAAAGACTCTGAATAATTGCACAGGAGTTATCACAAAGAATCAGCAACTGGGATCTCATCTTATTGAACAGCTTTTGCACAGCAAGAGAATCACCAAAAAAGTGAAGATACAGCCCACAGGGTGGGAAAAACATTTTGCCAGATGTTTCTCAGACAAAGGATTACTATCTAGAATATAAAGAACTTAAAAAAAATCAGCTAACCTTGATTTAAAGAACTATTTCAGAATTGGGTATTTGAAATGGATACTTCTCAGATGAAGAGGTAGCAATGGCAAATAAATGTATGAAAAATGTTCAGCATCATGGGTTCTCTATGAAATGCAAATGAAATCATGCTTATCCCAGAAAGAATGGCTAGCATCAGGAAGTCAACCAATGACAAGTGTTGGTGGGGCTGTGGAACAAAGAGAACTCTTTTCCACTGTTGGTGGGAGTGTAGACTGGTGCACCCACTGTGAAAATCAGTGTAGAGATTCTTCAAAAAACCTAAGACTAGAGGTTCCATTCAACCCAGCTATTCTCCTTCTTTGTATTTTCCCAAAAGAATTAAAAGCAACATACCACAGAGATACATGCATGCAAATGTTAACAGTGGCATAGCTTATAATAGATGTTTTTGAAACATCCAAAATGCCTGACAACTGATGAATGGAAAAAGAGGGTGTGGGTTTTTATATACAATGGAGTACTAATCTGCCACAAAGAGAGATAAACTTGAAACATTTGTAGCTAAATGGGTATACCCTGAGTCCACGTCATTAAGTGAAATAACTTGGAAACACAAGTGTAAATACCACATTGGTTTATTTTATTTTATTTGTATTTTTAGGGAAGAGTCTACAGGGTGTTCAGGGTCTCACTACTAGATCAGACTCATAGTGGTCCACCTGTTTACAGCCTCCCAAGAGCTGGGGTAACAGACACGCCACCACAGCCAGTCTCGATTGCCCCAGGGGTGGAGCCTGCACAGCAGGTCTGGGGATCAAACTCCTGGACCCTTCACCTGCTTTCAGGCATTTTAATCTGCTGAACTATTTGGCCAACCCCACCACATTATCTCATGTAAGAAACTGGCTCTTATCACAACTGGGCGTGAGTTACTATTTTCTTAAGTATTGTTCTACTTGGGTTGACTGGAATGTAATCCCCTGTTTTCTTTTTTGTTGTTTCTCCAATATCTAGAACAGTGTATAACCACAGTCAGCATTAAGTAAATATTTATTAAGGCTTTGTAAGCAAAGAAAGAAAAATATGGTAAGCTCTCACTTATATGTGAACCCCAAAAATGCTCAACTCATAGAAATAGTATAATTGTAGTTATCCAGGGTCAAGAATGAGTGAAATAGGAAGACATTTGTGTAACCTTTCAATTACGAGGTGGATAAATTCTTGGGAGTGATGCATGCAGTGTGGTGGCTCCCGCTGTCATATACTTGTCCACGTGTCATATACTTCAAATCTATAAAGATAATACATTTTAAGTATTACTAAAAAATAACTGAAGTGAAAAATGTGTTGGTTAGCTTGATTATGGATAACATTTTCATAATGTGAATGTGTTCCAAGTCCTATTATATGCTTCAAACATCCATAATATTTTTGTTACTATTCCCCAAGTGGAAGCCCTCCTGTCACCCACTGACACCTAGCAGGGGAAGTGATGGCCATGCACATTTTATGTAGAAGGAAGCAAAAAGTAGAAATAAAATTTGAATCCAGATTTGAATAGTTTCAAAAGATTATGATTTTTTTAAACTTTATGATGAAATTACATTTGTTAAAAAGACATATTTTTATTGAAACCAGACCTTATAAAAAAAAGAGAGATTACTAATTTCTAAAAACCGTGGCTTTCCCCTGGACAGATTACAGCTCCAAGACTTGAGAATATTGTGTTTAATAACTTTTTCCATTTCATAAAACTATGCCAGGGCTGAGAAGTCTAACAAGTAACTTGGGTGTGGTTTAAGGAGAGACATTGGGTCTTTCTTTCTTTCTTTCTTTTTATTTTTTAATTTTTTTAATTTTTTTAATTTTTTATTTTTTTATTTTTTTATTTTTTAGGGAAGGGTCTGCAAGATGTTCAGGGTCTCATTGCTAAATCAGACTCATAGCGATCCACCTGTTTACAGCCTCCCAAGAACTGGGATTACAGGCTCAAGCTGCCATGCCCAGTCTCAATTGCCATCTCAGCACACCCCTGAGGTGGGGCTGGCACGGAAGGCTGAAGATTGAACCCCTGATCCCTCTGCCTGCTTTCAGGGGCTTTAATCCTCTGAGCTATTTGGCTGGCCCTTGGGTTTTTATTTCTTGTATTTTTCTTCCATATGAAACAGTTCTGCTTTGTATATACGGGCCATGTAGAGTACAGTGATTGACTGACTGATTCTATTTTGATCATTTTAGATGACTCAGAATTCAATCTATTTTTTAGCAACCTAGAAATCTCATTTACTTTTCAAAAAGGCTTTAAGAAATCCAGATGCTGTGAATCCATAGCAAAGAACAAGTATATTAATGCTTAATATTAATTGAACACTTACTAAGCTCCCGGCTGTGTTTAAAGTTCTCTTTATGAATTTCTTTCAATCTGCTTAGCAAATATTTAAACTAAGCACCATTATTGTCTCCATGAGACATGTGAAGCAAAGAAACCATCTGTTAACTTAGCCGAAAACCTGGTCAGTTCTGCTAAATTTCATTCGAATCAGCTCAATTAAAACCATCCAAACAAATGGATAATAGAAGCAATTTCAAATGTATTTCTTAGAAGCCAGACTAGAGTCCTTTATATAGTATGGTTTCAGCTATTTCACTGAGATTCCCATCGCAAATGATTCCCATAGTGATGCGCTTATCACCACGCCAAGGGACCTGCTCACATCTTTCTTTCCTGGTGTTTGTTATCTTGTTTTGTAGATTGCCACAGACCAATCACAGATGTGGAAACAGAGGGATGGATCTTTCACATTCTGTATTAGCTTTTGAGTTCTATAGCAAAACACCTGAAATAATAGTTGATGGGGAGAAAGCCTTATCTGTCTCTCAGAATTAAGTATTTCAGTTAGTGGCTGGAGGGAGCTGTTATGATTTGAGGCCTGTGAAGGGCAGAACATCATGCCAGGAGGTGTGTGGGGAGCAACAGTGCTCAACAAACGGTGGCTTGAAAGCAGAAGGGAGACGCGAAGGCAATAAGGGAGACAGTGTAAACCCCTCTGGTGTGACTTTCTTCAACTAAGCCCTTTCTCTCAAAGGTTCCGCTGTCTTGACACAGCTGCACAGGCTGGGAACTCGGCTTTGACAGGTGTTGGAGGTCCTGAGGAGAATCAGAATCCACAGTCCTATACAGAAGCACCAGCGCTCTGTTACTTGGCTGATTTCAAAGGATCTTGGCATTTTGTTATTATATTAAGAGGAAATCATTAGCGCGAGTAACCTTTTGATATTAGCGTAAACACGAACTAATGCTTAAGTCCAAAATTCTCACAGTAAAAACATTTTTCTTCATTTTTGGTAAAAAAAAATAAAAAGGCAGAGGAATTTAATCAAAATTTGTATTCAGCTTTATGTAACACATGAACTTGAGCTTTCTATCTACCCGCCTCTGCCCAATTTACATATGCAGAAAACAATTTAGGACGTGTGATGTCTTTTCAGTTTTCCTGTCTCCTCAGAGAAGTGCCGGGCAGACTCAGACCTGAAGTCATGGCGTGTGTGAATTTTAATAAATTCTGAAATAATTTTCACTCATTTCTGCCTATACTGTATGTTCTTCGTCCAGCAAGCCCTGCACTGAGGTGACAGCCTGGCCTCAGAGGCGCAAAGCCCAGACCTTCTCCCTCCTTCCCTGGAAGAATCACAGGAGGAAGTGTAGGGGGTACCTTGGAGCTGACTGAGGATGGGGAGGGAAGAGATGGAGGGGTGTAGTGGGGGGCAGTGCTGAACAGAGACAGATCCGCTAGTGACAGAAAGAGTGAGGGGAAAGGTAAAGGGAAAGGTGGCAGAAAAAGCATGGGAAGAGATGCCGGCACAGCCACTGAGCGGAATCATGGGTAGAGAGGTCTAGCTTCTGGATGAGGCAAGTTCAAAGTAGCACTGTTAGGATTTCAAAATGTGTCAGCAGGAAGCACTACCAGGCTGTGCTTTGTGATCACTGTGCCCACTTTTCAACAGCCAACTCAACATCAGAAGAGAAGGAGCTCACATTAATAGCAGATTATAGTTGTGAAATTCTGATAGTTTAGTTTTTAAACACAAAAAATCATTTTAAGATGAACTCATGGTTTTATTTTAATTCATACATATGTAAAAAGGCCAACAGATTAAGAGACAATCATCATTGAAAAGATCATTTATTACTCAGTTTCAAAGAGAAGGAGGACATATCTGGCTAGGCAGGCTCACAGGAGAGAATTTTGTGCTTGGCACAGGCTCTGCAAAAATGGGTACTTCAATGGTCCACTCATGTGGTCTTTGAGGGAGGTACTAGGTAAAGTAGTTCAGGATCAGCTGGTTTGAATAATTGGTTGTCTGATGCTCAGTGATGGATGCCAAAAGCAGAGAATGGGGTGCCCAGGGCAGGCCGGTGAGGCAGTGCGCTGCTATCTCTAGGAATCTGCTAGCCTTGAAAGGACAGTCATTTCCTGGTCAGCACAGTCTCAGGCTTCAAAACATCATACATAGAAACTAGAAGATCTAGGTAATACAATTATATGCAGAGCTCTGACATTCCTTCTGTTTACATGGAAACAAGTGTGTACTTGAAAATAACATCACCATCCTCATCCAGAGAGGTCCTCTTAGGTGACTAATAGGCATGTTTCCATGAAGGAAGAGAGACAGCAATTCTCTTTGCTTTATCCAAAGTTTGAGCAATCTTGGTCTGGCAAGAACCTGAATTTCTGGATGAGTGTTACTGAGTGATCTTAGAGAAGAAGCCCATGCTGATGTCCAGCCTCAGATGCACTTTAGGCACAGGGTGCCCTGAGGGAGCCTCAGCGGTGGTGTGGCACTGCTGTCTGAGAAAATCTTCCTAACTAAAACCTTTACATTATAATTGTTATAAAAATTATGAAGAAGAGTTGGAAGTAGGCTCTCTAGTTAGTCTGTCATTTTCTGCACTATCCTCCCTCTAATGCACATTCCCATTCCACTACTCCATTTTTCTATTTATCATTTATTTGTTCGGTACAGGGTCTCACTATGCAGCTCGGACTCATAATGATCCTCCTGTCTCAGTCTCCCCAGCGCTGGGATTACAGATATGCGCCACCATCTCCAGTCTTGGTGGCCAGCTCGGTGCACCTGGGGTGGGGCTGCCATAGCGTGTGGTACTGGAGACTGAACCCAGGTTCTTGTACTTGCCAGGCAGGCACTTAGATTGATGAGCTATCTCCCCAGCAACTCCACCACACCATCTTTAGACCCTTTGCATTGTATTTATATTCATGTTTGCCAAATGGAGCACATCTTATCTGGAGGAGTAATACCTTGCATTACCACCTAAATTCTATTTGTCTTCCAAGATACCACTGACCTTCACCCATTCAAGTACTGCCAATTGGGCACCTGTTCTGTGCTTATAATTTTAAAGGATCAATCCAGGCACAAAAAACAGACAAAACACCCAGTGCTAAAATTCTCAAACATAAGTCAGACAATTAAAAAGATAAATACAGTGCTGTGGATACTTATAACTAGACAGAAAAACAAAATGAGAGAAATAATATTGGGGAGGGGGAGAGAAATGTGTGGCCATTGTATCCAGGGTGATAGGGTGAGGCTTTTCCATAAGGCAGACTTGTCTGGGTTCTGAATGCTTTCCTACATGTGTAAATTTCCTGAGACAGGAATATACTTAGGATGTTCCTAGAAAATCAAGGTAGATATGACTGAAACAAAGTCACAGAAAGCAGGAGAAGCACAGGATAAGACAGGGACCAGTGGAGGGTATAGGCATCTTAGTTCACTTGGTGTTTCTCTAGCAGAAGATCACAGAGTGGGTAACGTTTCATTCAAATATGAAGTAAAGAAAACAAATTTGTTTCTTATAGTTCTGAACCCTGGCAAGTCCAGCACCAAGATGCCTATGTGTGCTAAGGGCCTTGTATCAGTCAGTTTTCAAGGACTGTGACAACTGTCTGAGATACTCAGTTGAGACACAGTAAAGGTTTCTTTTGGCTCCCAACTTTGGAAGGTCCAGTCCATGTTCAGTTGGCTGTTGCTGAGCATTATTGCTGCCTGAAAGTGCACACATTTCATGAAGAAGAGTTCTTTAAATTCCCAGAAGTATCACTCATGGTAATGCAGAGAGGACAAAATCTTTGAAGAAAAGCTGTACATGGAATTTGAGTAGGTCTTGTAACTTAAATTGGTTGTGAATATAAAAAACTAAGGAAAATTTGATTTTTAACTTCTTGGCTCCTCAGAGGTATTTTTCTTTAAATTTTCCAGTCTTTGAAAAATTTTATAATCTATTAAGTACTTTATTATTATGTTTAATTTGTTCTTCACAATTCACTGGTCATAATGATTTAATTTATTATTAACAAGATCTTCACTCACTGTGGTTTAAAATTCCATTACTGTTTGACACTAATAAATCATGTGCAACTAAACTTAAGTATCACAAAACTTTGAATTAAACAAACTGGCCCTCATGTGCAGTCTCGGCCCTCTCTCCACAGTGCTGTGCTGCTGGGCAAGCCTGATTTGTAGCTTTATGGTCAATTGATGTACAGTTCAAGAGAAAGAACCCAGGGTGCTTACTCACTCTTGAGCCTGCTCTTAGGAATTCAGTCTCCACCAAAACCTGGCAGTAAATCACATATTTTCTGAAAAGAAGAGTTATCTTCCAGTGAGGGCCTACATAGCTTTGCTCCAAGATGTTAGAAAACTGTATAGGGGTTCTGCTAGTTATACGTGGTTCTGTGGGCTCCTAAGTGCACAGGGTGGGTTTGGTTAGCCACAGCCTAAATCAGAGAGAGAGCTAGCTGCTCTTGATCAGGCAACTAATGCAGCTCCTCCTCTCAGCTCGACTAAATTTCAGGCAGGTTTCTTCCTGACAAGGGAATCTTGATCTCCTTTCTTTTAAGAACATGTCTTTAAGAGCTTACAATTATAAGTTTCTTCTCTGTCCCTTTGAGGTATCATCCTTCTCTAGTCTTATGCAGACTTTACAATCCAACACAGCCTTTCTCCGCAATCCAGGATCTCTCCCTTTAAAATGCAATCTGTGAAATAGGCACTGGTTCATCTCCCAGCTCCTGCTGAAAGGTAAGCCCCAAAGTGTGATCATACAGCTTTTAGAAGAGAAATAACCTGCTCACACTGAGCAATCTCCTTCCTTCAGTCCTCTAGTACTGTTCCATCAGTTCATTCAACTTCTTAAAATTCTCCTACCTTTTCTTTCAGTGGATCTGAGTTTAATATTTCTCTTCTATTGCACTAATCTTGAATAAAATCTCTCTTGCATGTTTAACTTCACTAAGTGCAAGTTTTCTTTAACACTATAGAAAGCTTATGGATGTTTGGTAAATGAAACAAAATGTACCACCGAATGTTGCCTATGTTGTTTAAAAAAAAAAACTATTAAGTATTGTGAAATAATTCCCAGCTTCTTGTGCAAGCATGTTAAACTGAGAATCTCTGGAAAGGATATTAGTAGTGATAAATTCTCCTCAAGGTAAGTGATGTCCTTCCTTCCTTCATTCAATATTCTCAGGGTCTACCCACATATGCTTACATTTCTCCTATTAAAAATGTATAAAATTGGGTTTTGTTGTGTAAATACTATTGTTATAGAAAGAACTCTGCATGTACAGAAGACAAGACCATGCAATTCACACTGGGTGAAGGGTTTGTTTTTGCTGACAAAGAGGATTTATTGCTTTTGGAGAGTTTGCAGTTTTCACATTTTATCTGGATCAACCCAAGGCACAAGCTTCCACCTCTCCACAGCTAGTGCCCCACTTGTCACAGGAGACGTGGCAAGAGTGTGAATTCTATTTGTATTGCGCCTGAGCAACTCCAGATGTAAGTCTCTATCTAATTTTTAAATTACATCAGCTCTGTGGCTGTAAGAAGGACAGGTCTTTTTATAGTGTAGTTATACAATCTCCCTGTACTTATGACCATCTCTTGAAGCAAAAATTTTAATCCTTACTTTTCATATTTTTCTATCCCACTGCATAGCATTTCTGTTTCTCATTTATATAATTGTCCTGCCAATGTCCTGTTTAAAGAGCACAAGTAATTCTCAGAAAATACAAGTGTTGTTTAAAAAATTCATTTGCCATTGTAGGATTTAGACTACTAATGTCCTGTCAACTATCAGCTACTGGATTAACACTGCCTACACACCCAACCAATTGAGGTAACTGTAGTGGCCATACATTGGCAACAAATAAGATGAAAGCATCTCCTAAACTCTAGTCAAAATCCTAAATGAAGGAACTCCAGGTGCTCATCTTACTCTTGGTAGAAAACCAGTCTTAAAATAACAGCAATCTTTGATGTCAGGCCCTTCTATTTCTTCTTAAAGAATCCTGGATTTATCTTTTCTAACACAACTGCCTAGACTTCCTTATCATTTCCTTTTCTAAGCTAAAAGTCTATGAAAGTAGCCTTGTTGGAATTACAATGGTAAGCATAATGGTAAACTCAATAATGATGTTCCAGGAAGATCTACAAGGTGCTAAAGGATGCAGAAAAGACATTTTTTGGCTAACAGACTCTTGCTAAACTCTTATAATGGTCCCAATTTCTCACCCTTGACTGTATACTATCTCTCATGGAAAATCATGCTGTCTCCCTAACAGTGTAGACCAGTAAATGTAAACTCTAATCTTTTCTGTATTACTGGTCTATTGGTAAATTATTTTACCAGCCCACTCCAATACCCTTCCCTACAACATTTATATGGCATTAACCACAAATGGGCAATATTTTCATGGGACTTTTTGGTCTCTCAGTGGTCCCTGGGGAAAAAACATCGAGGAGATTTAGAAAATAAAGACAAGAGACAAAGGCTGAGCTCAGGTGGAGGCCTGTTTGCCTGATGAACAAAGGCCCTGAAGAACAACAATAGAGGCATTTATTTACACTCATGCAAAGTTGGTATCATGAGACACAAGGTTACCTAGCAACTAGTAGCTGAAATTGTCCAGGCAGGATGATTTTCTCAAGACTGAGGTAGTTTGACTGCTTTAGGCACTGGGACCTTGTCTTGCACTCACACATATGACTAATTCCCAGCTTCAGCTGCTCACAACAACATTTATTACCAGAAATCTTAATTAAATAAATTTGAAAAAAAAAAGGATTTTAAGATTAAGGAAAATGATCTCAGGAGAAGGTCTAGAGTATAGAAACGTAATAATGAGGTAGTAATGGTAATCTAGTTCAGTTTAAACAAATATCAAGTGGCTAACAACAATGATGACAATTATCAATTAGAAATAAGGAACAAAATGCTAGACAATGGTGTCATGTAAGTCATAAGAAGGATAAATAGAAGTTTTTATATTAGTGCCTTTAATTTGGAGTTATTTATAGACCTCACTAAATATGCATGATAATGTTGGAAAGTTCGGGGCACTTTCCAACTTAACAACCAATTCTCTAATTCTCTGGACACACACTCAGTGTGCAAAAAGTATTCAACCCTGCTGAAGCCACACCTGATGCCACCTGGAGTTATATCAGATTCCACTGACTTAAGAAGACTGACCCAGGCCTTCCAGAATTCCTACTCACTGGCTGTAAATCAGAGGTCCAAGACTGCTTTTCAAGCTCAATAATTTGCTAGAATTGTTCACAGGACTCAGGGAAACATTGCACTTACACGGATCTGTTTATTCTGAAAGGGGCAGCCAGAGGGGAACAGCTGGATGGGAATTACACTCCAGGCAAGGGACTGCGAGGCACGACAGAGCTCATGAGCCCTCCCAGCACCACCACGTCAGGACACTCACTGCATCTCACTGCTTCAGTTCTCACAGAGTATCATCTCATATTCTCCATGGTACGCAGGCCTGGAAGTGTCAACCTTCCAGTGACTTGGTCATTTTATTGACCATGCCCAACTTGAGACTAACAGTACCATCCTAAATCATTTACTTGGAACAAATGCATGCACTGTTAGAAGGGTTTATTATGAATAACAAAAGATACTTTCTGACCCTTGGGAAATTTCGAAAGTTTATTATCTCTGAGTCAGAAAGCAGAACAAAGCTACATTTTATACTATACCAGCAAGCGGCATCACTAAATTACTTTCAAATCAGTAAAGGGGAAAATATGAAATACAAACCGAAAGGGAGCATTATTTTTCTCAACCCTCATGGCCCCACAGTTGAGCCAGACCTCTGTAACAAGAGTCAACAAGAGGAAGCAAGGGCACTCCCTCATGCTTGCAGTGCACATCACGGTGGCGAGGCCTCATGTCAAAGTGACTAAAGGTGGTGACTTAGTATGCTAGGTTATATACCATCTCCAACCAACCCCAATAAATTTTAGGGATGTGTAAGCAGGATAAAGAGAGAAGCAATCCTGGGATTCTAAGAGTGGGAAGACTGTAGGAAACATTAAAGCCTCTGCTGCCACATCTGTTAGCAAATAAGCCTCACAGAGGTGAACTTATTTTCCAACTTTAGCCAAGGAAGGGGGAAAGGGGACAGAAAGACTTTATCCTTTTGAATGTTTTCTGCTTTAGACAAATCAACAAGGACCTTGTTTTTGACTGTCTTGATTTCAGTAGTTTTTTAAATTTGGGGGAAAATATTTTTGTTTCTTGCAAGAACTTGTTTCAATTAATCTAATACTGCAAGGAAAGGAGGAAAAGAACCATAAACAGTAAAAAAATAGAAAGTACAAAGATACTAGGAAGATGTCCAAATATATCACTAATTACAGTAAATAGAGAACACTAGGCTCACTAATTAAAATAGATTCTCATATGTATTTAGAAATATATATTCTCATATGTATTTGGAAAATAAATAGCTATGCTCTATTTAAGAACTAAATGAATGTAAAGACTCAGAAAAGCTGGAAGCAAAAGTAAGAAAACAAACATGACAAATACTAAGGAAAGATTCGCTTGCTATAGTCATATCAGAGAGACGAGACTTTAAGGAAATAAAAAGCATTAAATGGTATTGCTTACAAAAATGCAGAAAAAGATTTGACTCAACAGGAAGATATAACACAAAGAGCATAGATTTAAAATAAGATAATCTCAAAATATAGAGAGAAAAGTGAAAGATTTTAGGCATAACTGGGTTTAGTGGGCATGTTGAGCAATTGGCACACACCACTATCATACTTAATTAATGCTGGTCTCAAATTTGGCTTCATGAGCTGGGGCTAGAGCTGAGTGAGCTGCTAGATCCCAGGACTGGTGTCACCCTTTGCTCTCAGAGAGCTATCTGCTCCTGAGTCTATTAAGGTTTCTGTTTGGTTTATCTTTTAACAACTGCTATTCTGCTTTATGATCCTAGGACTGTGTTAACAATGCCAACACTCTAATTTATAGTTTCTAATTGTCCTGCTACATAGCAGGAGGAGATTAGAGGTTCTCATCTGCCCTGATGCTAGAGACAGATTCATTCCTTTTCTATACAGTGTCTCCTAGATTTTATTTTTCTCCCTTCACAGATTCTAAGACTCATTGTACAGCCAAACTGACCTTCCTGTAAAATATTACTCTAATTGTTACTCTTCCCTGCAGAAAAGCCATCTGTGCTTTATAGTCCTGCTGAATAAAGTGTGATCATCTACATCTGGATAAAGATTTTCTTTAGGCTCCAACCTCTGCCTGGCTTACCTGCACCCTGTCCTTTGCATTCCAGGTCAAAAGGCTGGAACATGAATCAGAAGAATCTTCATGCTCTTAGCCCTTACTCTTCTGTAGATGGTGTTCTCTTTCCAGATGCTTCTCTCTCACTCATGGTGCATAGTGAATGAATGCGTTTTAGCACGACCATGCTAGCTTTTTAGATATAAAAAATACTCTCCTATAAATTATCCCTATATAGTGTTTCCCACAATGGTTCCATCCTTCCCTCTGCTGAGTCTGAACTGTCACACACCCAGCACATTAGGGTGAAGATCGAAGTTTTAAGACCTTGCTAAGTTTTACGTGGTCAGTGCCTGGGATGTTCTAGTTATTGAGGATCTTGAATGTTACTCCTGTTCCTTCTTCTCTGATAAAATCCTTCATGTATGCTAAGATCCCAACAGAATGTTACTTCTTCACTGAAATTGTCCATGGCCTCTTGTCCTTCCTTACTCTTTTGTGCTTCAGCATTCTCTGTATATCTCTCTCCCTTCTGTCATGGTAGATCTTCTGTGTCTTAGACCCTGTGCTTCTCTAAGACACATCTTCTTTTATTTTATGAAAAATTGAAACAAAATGTAATGACAAAATAATAAGGATAATAATACACTGAAGATCATTATCTTCAAAGTAGTTTCTTGAGTACAAGATGTAAACCCAAAAGATCTTCCAAAGAACACTTAATGACACAAAATTTCTTTTCAATGAACTAAGAGCAGCTAGTAATATTAATGAAACAAATTAATGAAACACATTGAAAAAACATTTTTGAAGTATTGAAAAGAACAGATTAGATATTTTGGGGAAATATTGAATGTCTCACTACTTCTTCTTTATCTTCTATTTTGTTCTTTATTTGTGCATAAATAAACAGCACAGTGTCACATTATACAACCTCATTAAAGCCTATAATTTCACGCCATGCATTTAATGTGGGCTTCATCTTTTTTCTAAAAGTAGAAAGGCAAAAAGGGACTGATGACACATTAAATTAGGACTGTCTGTTTGTTTGTTTTTTTTTTTTGGTGGAACCGGGGATTGAACTCAGACTCTTGTGCTTGCCAAGAAAGTACCTATTCTACTGAGCTGTATCCCTAGACCTTTGGGACTGTCTTCTTGATCATGACCTCAACAACTGCTGGGCTTCCATTTTCCTGGAACAGAGAGCATCAGTGACACACGAAAGGATGGATGACTTTCAGAGCGGGAGGCTCTCTCACCCCAGTTGGAGCAGGAGGAGCCCTCACAGCATACTTTGCTTGCATATCTTATATAAAAAATTAGTTTGGATGACCTCTGATTACTGACTGGAATTCTGGATTATGAGTAGCAAAGGTGAAAAAAGTAGATTATGAACAAAAATAGTGCACTAGAAATTCTGATTCTGATTCTGCTTTGGGAAAGTTTGCAGTTTTAAAGATAATTTTCCTTACATCTTATGTCTAACTCTAAATGTAATTCAGTACAACATTTTTAACATTGCTTTTACTTCTAGTTATTGCCATGGTAACAGATTTATTCCTATATATCATGTATACAGCATATATATACCACATGTATATGGTGTTTGTCTAATGTCTTACTATAAAGAAAATGTCAAGAAGAATGAAAAGTAACAAAACAAATAGCTTCTTTTATGACCTTTAGTCATTAGCTCAGTACCTTACAATAGAAACAAGAAATTTAGCCTTTAGATAATTACAAGAGAAAAACTGGTTTCATTTTAAAACTACTTGTAAAATGGACTTGTGAAAAGTATCAGAGTTGGAGTCAGGGAAATATCTCAGTAGAATAAGTGCTTGCCTGGCAAGCGCAAGGCCCTGAATTCAGTCCCAGGTATCGAAAAAAATAAATAAATAAAAGAAAGAAAGAAAGAAAAAGAAAAGTATCAGAATGACAAAAATGTAGTTCTTAAGATTATAGAAAAGAAAAGAAATAGAAAAAGGAAAGATACATAAATTAAAGTTGAGAAGCTTGACTAGATTTATGGTCTAACAGTACAAACTAGACTTCAGCTGAACCTTTCTCCTGACCATGTGGATAGATGGTAAAGGAACAGCACTCAAAGAAGCACAACTTTTTATTACGAAGAGTGGTGCAATTTATTCACATGTGTTTTCATTCACAAATAATGCTCACCAGGCTTTAGGCCCTAAGCTAAATTCTGGGACTAAATAAAGAACCAAATGATTGCTCTTGGTCCCCTCCTTCTTGGAGTTTACAATCAAGGGAGGGAGACTGACATTAACTTCTAATTACTCAGAGAAACATACCATTAGCTACTACAAAGGGCATGAAAGTAAAGCAGCTAATGCTACAAAAGCAGGTGACTTGTAGACTTCATATCGCATGAGACGAAGTTTCTTGGTAAACCATCATTGACCTGAATCTGGAAAAATTGTTTACCAGCGGCAGTGGAGGTAGAAGAAGAGCTAGGCAAGGGATATTAACGTAGTCTTTAGAGAAGACACGTGACACATCTGCAGAGTAGACAGAAGCTCTAGACTCTGTGCATTATGGATGATAGAGAGTAGGAAAAATAACTCTGGCTGAGATACAGCTGAACCATAGAAAGTGGTCACATTAAGGATTATGATTTTTGACCTTGATCTCAGTGGCAAGATATTTGAGAGTTTTAAATCACTGGAGATAAGTAGGACTAGATTATGGGTCTAAAGTGTTCATTTTGTCTGCTGGTAAGAAAGAGATTAAAAATGAGAGCCAGTGAGGACATATTTTCTATAGTCTGGCTGATAACGAAACTTTTCCTTATGGAAGTTACAGTGAAGGTCAGGCTAGATACCTGAATCAAAGTGCTTTTTGGAAGCAGAACAAACAGGAGTATTGACAAGTAGGGGAAAACAATATATTAAGGATAAAATCAATAGATTCTTTTCATAATCAAACTCTAGATAGTAAGACCAAATCTATATTTACCCCCTTAAGACTTTCTTGGTTGAAATGTCAGTGCAATTTTTCAAGAAATTTTTTTTTAAGAATTCCTAGAACTTGCTATTTGGAATCTGAGTTGCTACTGATGATAGGTGAGAGGAAAGATTTTTTATTTTATTTTATTCTTTTTGGCAGAACTGGATATTGAACTCAGGGACATGTGCTTGCCAGGGAAGCACTTATTCTACTGAGCCATCTCCCCAGCCCCCTTGAGAGGAAAAATTTAGAAATAAAATTTATGTTATTGTTCATGAATGTTAGTGTTCAGAAATACTGTTTCAGTCCTTCATTTATATCCCCCTTTTTTGTTTAGTTTTGTCAGAGATGGGTATTCCATTGCCATTCATATATTGTAAGTGCATGAATTCAGCAAAGTAATCCAATATATTCTAGTAGCTCATAATAGTAGTGGGTTATCTGCATGATTGTCAATGTCAGAAGTTATTGACCTGAGCCTTTTACAGCTCAGCATATTAATATTGCTTTATTTTTTATATCTCATTTTTATACTTTTCTGCTGCATGGTTAAGACCAAGATAAAGCAAGACCTGTATAAGAAGAAATGTAATTTTATATCTGATAAGGTCAGTCAAATCCCCTCAGGATTTACCCCGAAACCCTGTACAGCATTTTGTAGATTTTTTGTCATTGTCAGCCATCTGGATGAGTCACTGCCATTGTTTGACCAATTTGCTTTCTGTGAAAGCCTGAGAGAATGTTTCTCTCTAGGACCATTTTGTAGTGTGGGGAAAAAAATATATTTTGTATATATATTCTGTATATACAAAATAGGATAGATATACAGCTATTCCCTCTTAGTTCAATGAGGAGAAAGATGTGTACTAATAGTATTTCAACAAGATATCATGTCTGCATCTTTTACTATGAATAACTACTTCAAAGACAACATATGTAATATGTTAATTATTGTAACTGTCCTACTAACCTGTTTTGAAACTGTTTCATTGCTATTTCCTTCTCAATAAAATTAATTAGAAAAAAAGAAATAATGTTTTGGTAATAGAATTGTTAAAAAATGTTATTAGCACACAGACAAACATTTTGCAAACTCCTTTACAAAGGTCTTTTCACAAGTTCCTATAGCACGTATTAACCCAAACTAGAAAATACAGATTCTTTTTAACTTTTCTCTTTTGTGATAGATATTTAAATTTTAAAAATTTTTATTAGTACATTTTTAGTTTTTTTTTCTAATAAAAGGGAAGGTGTATAGGACTCAACCTCTCTGTATAAAACTTTTAAGTGATTTTCTAGTTCTTATAAATTGAAGCCCAAATGTCTTAACATACTTAAGTGTACTTCATGCCCAGGTACCTCGTTATATTTTCTCACCTAAGGACTATTTTAGTTACAAATATCAGAAACTTCAGCTCACACTGGCTTAATATAGGGATTTGTTTACTCACATTACTGGAAGTCCAAAGACTTAATTGCCATCTTGTCTGGTTCTCCTGGGTACTTTGTTCCTCCTGAGTTAGCTGTCTCAGTAGTTACAAATAGTGCATAGAAAAAGTATGATGATATTCTTTATTATTTCTGTGTAGGTAACGAAGAGAAATTGATTCCTAAAACAATGAAACAAAGGCCTTGAGATTAGCTGTGCCAGGACTGACGTGAATGAATTGTATGGGCTGTAGTATGGCACTCAAGGTCTTCTGACACAAGACATCTAAGCTCACATGTGGTCCTGGTGACCACTGATTCAATCATGAGTGAAAAATGCTACAATATGAGAAATATTGTTTCAATAAAGGAAAAATAGTTCTTTTTATCCTCTTTCCCTCTCTTAGCAGATAGTGTGTTAGTCAGCTTTTCATTGCTGTGACAAAATACCTAAGAAGGATAATTTAGAGAAGACCAGCTTGATTGTTAATTTCAGAGGTTTGGGTCCATGTTTATTTGACTTCATTGCTCCTAGTTCTGTGGTGAGGAAAGCTGCTCATATTGTGGCATCCAGGAAGGAGAGAGAAAAGGAAAGACCTGGAGAGGAAAGGGCCAGGAACAAGATCTACACCCTTAACAGTCCATTTTGTTCAACTAGGACCCACTACCTAAGTTTCCATCATTTCCTGATAGTATAATGAAATCGTGATTGTGTGAATGAATTAATCCACCAATGAAGTTGGAGCCTTCATGATCATCTGAAAGTTCCACTTCAGAATGCATGAGAATTTAGAGGGTCACTTTAGATCTAGACCACAACAGATTGCATGAACTGATAAGATACAATAGGGAGATAGCTCGATGGTCTAAGAGACTGCCTGAAAAGTACAAGAACCCAAGTTTGATCCCTGTTACGACATGCCATGCCAGCCCAGGAACCCCAGGTGCGCCATGCCAGCTACTGAAACCCAGTGTAGTGGTACATGCCTATAATCCCAGCGTTGGGGATTAGAAGGATCACTACAAGGCTGAGCTGTGTGGTGAGTCCCTGTATCAAATAAATGAACTGATAAGACTACTAAAAGAAATATTTTTGAATAAGGCAATGAAAATAAGCTTTTTGGTATATGGGGCTGATGTAAATATGTGACAACAAGATAGACAGAAAGTCCAATAACCTGAAGATCTTCAATCTTAAATGCAACAAAATTTAAAACATTTTCAGCATCCGCCATAAGTGTACTCAATCTTGTAGTGGGTTGTGTCCAGCACATTGATACACTGAAAGTATTGCGTGAAATTACCTTCAAGCAATATGTAGAAGGGATATAAGATAAGGAGCTCCACCAACAGAAGATGCCACCTGAGCTCCCACATCCAGAGGCCAAGATCAGCTCCATACCCAGCACAGATCCCATGGCAGCCTTGCCTGGAGGGCACAGCACATTTCTGGGTTCTGACATGGACACTATCATAGAACTGTAAACATGGAGGTATTTTACCAGTTCTATTCTTCCTTGTTTATCTGATTGACTATTCTTTTCCTGTTTGGTTGGGATTTTATGTTGTTTTGTTTCATATTTTGTGGTGATTTTTGTTCTGGGGTTTTACTTTTCTTTTTTCCTTCACTCTACCTGATCTCTTTTTTTTTTCTTTTCTTTTTATTTCTTCTCTTTCTTCCTTCTTTTTTCTCACTGATTAGGTTTTATTACCTTTATTTTTTGTTTTCTTCTACTGATCTTCTTTCTCTCTTTCCTCTACTCATCTTGAATTTATACTTTAAAGTGCATAACCATTGTCCCTCCCTTTCCTGATAACTTTATCTCATTGTTTTTCATTCTTTCCCTCCTGTGTCCTCCAGCTGACAAAACATTGGGTGAACAGCTACAGACCCCCAGCCTTTTCTTTTTTCCTGCTAAATCTGCCAGCATTTATTTTTTTTAATTTTTCTTTTTTATTGAGAAATAAATATGAATGACACAGTTTGACAGCTGATTAATAGGACAGTTTTGATAGTCAATACACTGTACATTGTTACATTCTTAGTGGTTATCCATAGTACAAGAAGCAGACAGGATATTCTGTCCAAACACTGTTAGTA
>NDGN011327090.1:0-11906 GCA_002564285.1 Tympanoctomys barrerae
TAAGTGCTTCCCTGGCAAGCGCAAGGGCCTGAGTTCAATCCCCGGTTCCGCCAAAAAAAAGAAGAGATTGTAGTGAAGTATTTCAGGTCACAAGAGAAAACACCTTCCAACCCAGATTGAACCTTAAAAAAATAAAATTTAATGTAGAGATAAGATACTTTAAAGAACAACTAAAGAGCATGACCACCAAACCAACCCTACAGAGAGTCCTGACAAATATTTATTTATTTATTTTTGCTGACAATATTTTAGAAAGAGACAAAAATGACCCCAACTTCAAGAACAAAAATAGAAAGGAACCATGAAGCAGAGAAAGCAATTAAATGGGGGCGGGGGGAGTAGGAAACCTACACTAGCAAAATAATACAAAAAAGATAAGCCAATACATATCAGTTAAAACCATCAGTGTAAATGGCCTCAGTTCGCCAATCAAAGAAGCAGACTGGCAAATCAAGAAACAAAATCCAGCAATGTGCTTTATACAAGAAATACATTTAACTTAAAAAGAAATTCATAGACTGAAAGTCAAAAGGATGAATAACAAGACTGCATTTGATAGGAACCTAGAAAAAGACAGCAGTAGCTATCTGGCTGCTAACAATGTCAGCCTCAAACCAAGAGTGATTTAAAAAGCTACAGAAGGTCACTACATCAACTCAGATATAAATAAAAAAGTTGTATTTTTACACAATGGACTGTTACTCAGCTATGAAAATAACAAATGCTGGAGAGTTTATGGGGGAAAAGGAACACTTCTTCACTGTTGGTGGGAGTGCAGACTGGTATAACCACTATCAAAATCAGTGTGGAGATCCTAAAAAAGCTAAGATTAGGGCTGGGGAGATAGATAGCTCAGCAGTCTAAGGCCCTGCCTGGCAAACAAGCTCAAGGACACAGTTTAGTCCCTGGTACCACATGCCATGTAGGCCCTGGAAGGGCACACTGTACCAGCCACTGAGACTGGGCATGATGGCACATGCCTGTAACCCAGGAGGCTGAAACAAGAGTATCCCTGTAAGTCCAAGTTGTGTAGCGAGACCCTGTACCAAATAAAAAGCTAGGATTAGAAGTCCCATTCAATCCAGCTATTCCCTTCTTAGTTTTATTTCCAAATGAACTGAAAACATCATACCACAGTGATTTATGTGTATCTATGTTTATAGCAGCACAACTTGTCATAGTTAAATCTTGGAAACAACCCAATGCTCATCAACTCAGGTATAAATAAAAAAGATATATTTTTACACAATGGAATATTATTCAGCTATGAAAAAAGATAAACTTGTGGCTTTCATAGGTAAATGGATGCAACTAGAGACCATACTGGTAAGTGAAATAAATCAGACCTGCGTGTGCAAACATACTGTCTAGCTAGTATAAGAACCTGAAAGGTACAAATAAAAATAAAATCTGAAAGGTACAATAGATGCTATGAAAGATAATCTGTTCAATGGGAAGGAAAAACAGGGATGAGGAAAAGGACAAATGTAAAGTAAAAAGATATATTTATGTATATATGCAGAATAGCTTGAATGGTACTAATGGTTTCTGCTGGTCTATTCTAAGGAGCAGTTAATGATTAATTTTTTTTTCCAAGTTCTCATACCTTTTTAAAGTCAATTTTGTATGTTTGTATCTGGTAATCTGAACAACTAATTGAAGATAATACAACAATCATTGTCAAATTCCTATTATTTTGTTTAGGTTTTCTGATGGTTTTTCTTTTGTACCATTTTGTAATCTCTTAAAAAAAAAAAAAAAAAAGGTTGAGCTGGGTATAGTGGCACACACCTATAATCCCAGCCCTGGGGAATCTGAGGCAAGAGGATCAATTAGGTTCAAGGCCAGCCTGGGCTACACGGAGAGACTCTTGTCTAAAAGTTTCTGAATTATTTTGACAACTTTTGGAGAAATTTGTTACAGCTAGGTTTGTCAAACACAGAATATCCACTCTTTTCTTGAATGTTTCATGATGTCATGATTGCATAACTACTTGTTTAGGTCAACATTTTTTCAACATTAAGCATTAGTGTTTATTACTACTGTTAAACATCTAAAAAATTGATAACTATGTAACTAGTTCTTTTTATTTTATCAGCTAAGAAAGCTCCTTCCAGGATAGTTTAAACTCCAAAAGCATAGTAGACAGAACAAGGTGCATTCTTTATAAGAGTTGCTTTCTTGCCAGGGAGCTAGCTTAGCACATAACCGCCTGCCTGCCAAGTGTGAGGTCCTGAGTTCGATCTCAGGTACTGAATTAGATGTAAAACTGAGTCTGCATAGATAGGTACTTTAGATTCCTGCGCAGGTAGAGGAAGCTAGGTCACTTTTGCTTCCTTCTTGCCAGATGGAGAAGACCAGCACAATTTTATCTGATTTCAGATATGCTTTAGAGAAGATGAGTCATTGTATAGTTTTTTGTTTGTTTGTTTGTTTGTTTGTTTGTTTTTCAAGGCAGAGTTTTGCTATGCAGTTCCCAGTGGGCTTAAAGTCACTGTGTAGCCCAGGCTCAGTGGTCCTCCTGCTTCAGCCTCCTGAGTGCTGAGATTATAGGTGTGAACCTTTGTGTCTTAGAGAGTGAGAATTTTTCAGATATAGTCAACAGATTTTTATGTTTCTGTGTACATTGTCTATTGATACATGATTTACACATACAAATCAGTAGCCTCATAATTCTTCAAGAAACTTAAATTTGAAGGGTATTTTGGGACTTTTCCTTGGGAATGAGAGAAACTTCGGTCAGATTAGATTTACATTGTAAGGGGAGTTTATCAGCTAACGTACCTGGGAAGTATGGGGGCTGGCCTGATCCAGAGTTGTGTCTTTCTGTTCCTCAAGGTGCTGTACTTCCCTGTTCATTTCACGTTAGTTTTCCCTCACTTTTCTGCTTGTTTTTACCTTATGTCTTTTGCTGTGTCCTCCAGTTCACTAATATTTTCTTCAACAGTGTCAATTCTTTCTTTTCATCCAGTGTATTTTTCATCATAAATGCTATGCAATTTTCATCCTTGAAATTACATTTTGGGCTTATACATTTCATGTCTTCATTCAATATTTATGTTTAGTCTTTCCTAAAGCTTGTCTTTATTTGCTGATTCTATCATCTGTTCATTTGTGGGATGTTTTCAATTGATTGATTTTTCCCCTCCTTCTTATAGGTTGTTTTTCTTCTTTACATACCTGCTAATTTTTAATTGGATTCTGAACATTGTAAATGTTACCTTGTTTGTTGGTTATCTTTGGTTTTCTGTAACTTTTTTTTTTTTTTTTTTTTTTTTTTTCGGAACCGGAGATTGAACTCAGGCCCTTGCGCTTGCCAGGGAAGCCCTTATTCCACTGAGCCATCTCCCCGCCCCCCCCCCTTTTTTGAGACAGTGTCTCACTATGTAGTTTAGGCTTAGGACGATCCTTCTGCCTCAGCCTCCTAAGTGCTGGGATCACAGGCTTTGTCACCATACCTGGTAGCCTGTAAATATTCAGGAGCTTTGTTTTGTGACACAATAAAATGAGACAGAAGCAGCTTAATTCTTTAGACTCTTGTCTTAACTTTTGTCGGGTGGGGCCCTAGTGGCATTTACTTGAAGGCTAATTTTTCCTCACTATGAGTCAGAATTTTTCTGAGTACTCAACCTCATGCCCTGTGAATTAGGACATTTTCCACTATGGTTGCTGGAAAGATCAGTTCCACCTGGTTCTGTGCGAGTTCCCAGCTGTTGTTTCCTGTTTTTTTTTTCAGCTGGCTCTTTCCTTGAGGGTCAGTAGTGCCCCAGCATGTGTGTTCTGGTCAGAACTCAGTGGAAGAGCCCAGACAATGCTCAGGAGCTATCTTGTTTGTTGGGCAGCTGTTCCCTCTCTGGTTTTGTGCCCATGAACTCAAGCTGGTTTGGTCCTTCTGCCTCCTGCATCCCCCTCATTGACTGAGGGAGGCCACCACCTCTGCCTGGCTCCTCTTTGTGCTGAGGCTTAGAAACTCGTCAGTGACTTCAGGTGTCAGGAAACAGGGCCTCTACCCTGTAAGGAAAACTGGCGCCTGATGAAATGCAGTTTAAACTGAGACCTTTGATCTGTGCCTAAACAGTCTGGATAAAAAGGCACGTGAATGAGCGCATATGGATTGACAATGTACACTGAACCTGCATATAAGCACATCACATGATTATCTTGGTGAAAACTGATCTTTCCTAAAAGGGTGCTTACTTTGGGTTCGATATTATCCTCCTGAATTGTCATTGAATCAGAATGGTTTTTATAAAGTATGTATGAGAAAATAAAAGGATCTGGAGTAGCTGTCATGAGATTAGGTACTATGATTTATTCGCAGTTCTAGCCTCTTTCACAGTAAATCATCTCTTGCAGAGATACTGTGCTTAAAACGATGTAGTTTGGTTTGTAAGTAGCGAGGAAAAGGGTTAGCTGAGTTATTTCCAGGTTTGATACTTAGCTTTCTCCATCCAAATTTTGGTAGGTTTTTTGTTGTTGTTTTGAGACAGGGCCAAGATAGTTCAGGCTGGCCTTGAACTCATTGTGTCGCTCTGGTTAGCCTTGAATTCAAAACAATCCTCCTGCCTCACTCTCCTGAGTGTTAGGATTACAGGCATGCACCACCACACCTACCTCAAAAGTTCATATTTCATATGTAGGATTTCCCAGATCTTGGAGTCAGCAAGGATTTTAGTTCTGTAGCCAAAAAATGAGTCAAAACAGAAAGTCTTTATCTTTGTAATTGAGTAAAACTGATGATTTTGTTTTTAAATCCAGGTACTACAGTTAGAGTTAAAAAAGATTAACACCTGATTGAGGGCTAGCAAGATAGCTCAGTGGACTTTCCTGCTTAGGCAAACACGGGGACTGGGCTTCAATCCCTGGCACCACAAGCCATCCCAGCCCCACCCTTGGGCATGCTGAGCCTGCAGCTTGAGTTTGGGTGTGGTGGTGCGCTCCTGTGATTCCAGCGCTGGGGAGGCTAAAAACAGGAGGAGCACGACGAGGCTGAGCTGCATAGTGAGCCCCGTACCAAATACATTAAAAAAAATAATCCTGATTGAAGGGGCAATGATAGGCTAACAGCACCCCTGTTTGTGGCTGTGCTTTTTGAAAGTGCGGGAAACTGCCACACATGATCACTCCTTCCAGCTCTGCGACCGTCTTGATTTCCTGAAAATAGGCCAGGAATGGTGAGCTACAGCACACATGCTGCAGCGGGCTGTTTGTATCTTTGAAGGCTCTAAAAGGTTCCCCAACGCTTGTATAGGGTATGTTATAGACTGTTACTGTGTGTTTTGAAAAATTAAGTTACTTATGTGCAATGAAAAAAGTTTATATTTTATCTGGCACAAACGTGTGGTTCATTTTCAAGCAAAATAATTTTCCTTACCTATTTTCTTTAACTTAAGCATACTTTTGAGAAAAAAAAATCACATTTATCTTTTTGGAATAGGGTCATTATCGTTATTGTACTGCTCTTTCTCTGCTGGGAGAATATGACTGGGCCCTGCAAGCAAACATAAAAGCTCAGAAACTCTGTAAAAATGACCGTGAGGGAATCAAGGATCTAATTCAGCAGCATGTAAAGTTACAAAAACAAATAGAAGACCTGCAAGGTATTTCGCCTAAGATTCTTTTGGGTGTGCTTGAATTCCCTTGAGCAGCGCGGAAGGTGGGTTTCCTGAATTAATGGAGGAGCATGAATCAGTCCTCGGATGGTCGATTCTGGGTCCTATTATCTTGGTCCAGTCACTGAAATTTCCATTTCTCCTTGTGTAGAATTACACTGGATTATCTTCCCTTAGGTCATTATAAATGTTTTTACTTGAAACATATAGCAGCCAAGTTATTGTTTATTCTTTTGCATAAAAATAGTTTCCAGAAACTTTGAATTAAAAGGCTTTTGTTAGAAAATTGTTTTAGTTTTTTCCATTATTAATTTCTAAAGAAAAAGCTTTTAAATAGTGTTGCTTACTGATGGTGCACCACATTTTGCGTAAGCTTTGCTAGTTTTGTAGTACAGTTAGCAGCTGTGTACATGCACACAAACAGCAAAGACTGATGGTGTGGGAGGATCGTGGAGGTTCACTCTACCCTTTTTTGTTGTTGTTCTCAGTTATTTTTCTTTCTCCAGTGCTTGAGATTTCTTTACTCAACCCTTTCAGAGCCTAGATCTTTCCTGCTATTTCCTCCCTTGAGCGTTTAGTGTCTCTAGGGCTGAGCTGAGCACTCAGTTTCACCAGCAGTGTTATCCTGCACAACTTGATTCTAATGCTGTGGAGTCCTTAAGAGTAGTTAGCATCTTTTATTCAAGGGATGTATTGCTCTCATCTTGTATTTATCATGTGCAATTGGCTGTCAGACTAGTGTAGAACTGTAAAATAAGGTTTATGTTTCAGCTTTCTAAGTTTGATGTTCTTAACTATCAGCTTAAAGGAAATTTAAGAATTTTGAAGTCTGTATTGCTAATCCATTAATTCATGTGTGTTTAATTGACTTATAGGTCGTACACGAAATAAGAATCCAATTAAAGCCTTTTATGAAAGAAGGTGAGTTAATATCAGATCAGTAGCTACTTGGAATATTTAAAAGCCACTTGTGTTTGTCACTTTAAGAGTCAATGACAAGAACAGCAAAGTGGAGGGCGGGGAGGAAGAAGGGTTTGGTGAGTGTGTGTGAGACCAGGTGCACTGTGAGCTGTCAGGTGGATTGCAGTCTCTGGGACATCTGGATGCACAGCTTTGGGGAGGAGTCGCCTGGCCTGGAGGAGAGATGGCGAGTCGCTGGGTGAAGCCTGTGCTTCATGAAGTCAGTGTGCCGGCGGCGCTGGCAGAAGAGCTGTGCTCATGCCCTCTTCTGTCCAGGACATCTACCCAGACTCCCAGGGGCTTTCTGAGGCTATAGACACACTTGGGATGCTTTCAAGAAAACAAGTAGTGGCCAGCATTCTACACCGGCTCATTTGGCAGTTAAAGCAGATGAAGCTTTTATTCCCATACTCACTTAGATGTACTGAGTAGTAGAACTAGTACATGTGAAACAAGAAGATTTACTTTAATACTAAAACCCAGAACGGCTGTCTTGAACTATTCCTAATGTATTTTGAATTTGACGCCGAATTTAAAATACTGTGTATAAGGACTGGTGAGTTAGCTCAGCAGACTAAGCACCTGCTTAGGCAAGCACAGGAACCAGGGTTCAAGACCCAGTACTGCATGCTGTCCTGGCCCAGTGAGACCCTGTACCAAGTACCAAATGCCAAATACAAAAAAAAAAAACTATGTATAAAGTCTTATGGAAGAGAATCTGTTCATTTTTTTTAAGACAATCTTTTCAAAATTTTAATACTTGGTTTATAAGGTAAAAAGTTTATGACTCCTATAAATTGTTTTTTGTTTGTTTGTTTTTCTGAAACAAGATCTTGCTATGTGGCTGAGGATGGTCTCAAACTCAGCAGTTCTCCTTAGCGCCCTGAGTGCTGGGTGAAGCATGCGACACCATGCTAGACTGCAGCCTCCTCATTTATGGGATAATCTATTAAAATGCTTACTATAAGAAATCAAGTAATCATTTCTTTCATCCCATCAGGTCCCAAGCAACTAGGAATTCACGAGCACCAGCTTTTAGCACATCACTGAGCTTTGTGGAGAGGGGAAGAGACTGCAGAAAAGCCAACCAAGAAATGGCGTATGGTGGTAGCCAGAACATGATGGTAGGCTTCAGTGAAAATGAACACCATTTCCTGTATAAGTAGTCTCCTATTTTTACAGGGTTTTGTAGTTATTGTTGTTGCAGCTGTTGTTATTTGGTTTTTTTGAGGTCATGCTATTATACAGTGCAGGCTGGCCTCAAACTCACAATGATCCTCCTGCCTCAGCCGCCCAAGTACTGGGATCACAGGCATGTGCTGTGCCACCACAGCAGCAATATTTACATTAAAAAAAATACTTCTGCTTAATATAATTTTACCACTTAATTTGTGTGTCCTCTGTTTACATTTCCCACACAGCCTCTCAGAGGTAAATGACAGCAGTGGCCAAGTTACCCCTTCCTCTCACGATACTTTCAATTGTTCTTCTTTTTTTCTTCTGCAGTCAGTTTGTCTGCCTGGCAGAGCACCAGCCTGCCACTCCGGGTTTGTTGTGCCCTGCCTTTTCCCCAGGGTGTTCCTGCAGCTTCTGCTGCTCTAGGCAGCACTGGCTCAGCCCTTGTCCATGACTGTGCCTAGCAGAAGTCCCAGCCTGATGTTTTCTTGGTGTCACTGGACCTCTAGTCTTGTGATTGGCATGCTGTGGAAGTGTGTCTGAGTTCCTGTGTGACCTGTAGTGTGCTCAGAGCTCAGCAGTGTCGCCAAGTCACATTTTATTGCTCTTTCAGGTTTTAGGAAAGAATAAGAAAGTGGTATTTTGGCATTGGCTGGGTGATAGGCACTGAAGGTGCCTATCAGCTTTGCATTTTTTAAAATAGACTGTATAGTCCTTTTCTGGATAATAGTGAAGATCTCTCGGAGGTGGCATTCAGCTAGAGAACATAGGAAAAACGAACATCTTCATTCAGTACAGACACTGTTGAACAACTGCCATGTCAGGCAGCCTGCTAAGCATCAGAAGGACAATTGCCATCCAGGAGCTTGTGGTTTATGTTGATTTCTTCTCATTAGTTATAGTTTTGTTAACTTGTTTATACATTTAGGCTTAATGACCACCTGCACATTTTAAATACTTGCATGGATCTATCGTAATCTGTTCTAAATTCTGTTATGTAGCTGTTGAATTCTTCCTGTCTGTATAATGTGTAAATGTTTCACTAGTTTTATTTTCATGAACAGGCAGTATATCAGGCTTCAGGATTCGATGATTGTTACTGCCTGCAGTCGGAATTTGTACGATCACCAAGTGAGTATTTTTCCTATGCAAATGTTGAGTTAATGTTGTGTCATCTAAGGCGTTACGCCCTAACACTTGCGTAGGCCTCATTTTTATTTGCTCTTGCTCTGCTTTTATTTTATAATGCTTCTGTGTAAGTGAGCCTTCCACCAGAACAACAAAATAGCAGATCAAGCTGGTACAGTGAATGTGTTAGATGCCAGTGGCTGAGAGTATGGGTTGCACACATCCAACCCAGGAAGCAGAGAGAGACAGACAGATAGGCACAACCAGGGTCCCACAGCCCTCTTCAAGAGTTTGCCCCCAGTGATCTGAGCTCTGTCTAGACCCCTTCCTAGAAGGTTCCACAGTACCTGCTGTAAAGTCCAAAAGATCAATGGAAAGGAAAAATGAAGTATACAGCTCTCTTGGTCTATGCCTTACTTTCCTCTAGGTCATTGTTTCTCATTATTGAAAGTTTTCGTTATTTTCTTCCCTCCTCACAAAGAGCCATTGTGGACATTTCACCCTAGTTGTCCTCTGCCCTGAAGTTTTAATACTACACTTGCTGCCTGTTTTTTTTTTTTTTTTTTTTTTTTTATGTACCACATGAGCCCCGGTGTGATAGAAACGTTTTTAGCTCTCAACTAATTTTACCCTGTTGGGGCTGATAGTCCCCTTGTTCAAATAAATGCTTGTCTTAGTCCTTTGGGGCTGCTATAACCAAAATACCATACACTGGATCACTTAGGAACACCGCAATGTCTACATTTCTGTAAGCTGGCCAGTCTAGTGCTGTGAGCACTCCAGCAACCTAGACACGCCCAGAAGCGTACTGCCTTGGTTTTGTAGGCATCTCAAGCCGTTCCCAGCGACAGTCAGGATGAACCATCATCATATACACAAGACAGCTGGATTTTATTCCATAGCACCATGGAAGACGGGGCTTCCAGAGAAGCAAATACCCCTTCTCCCTTTTTTTTGTTTGTTTGTTTTAGTTTTTTGAGTCAGGGTCCATGTATTTCAGGCTGGCCTTGAACTTGTGGTTATCTTCCTGCCTCAGCCTCCTGAGTTCTGGGATTACAGGCATGTGCCACCACCCCCTTCTTCCATCTATTTCTGACTTTCCTTTATATAACATTTTGGTGAAAACCTTTCTAAAGTACATTACACTTTCTTCCCTCCATCCATCCATCCTTCCATCCTTCCTTCCTTCTTTCCTTCCTTCCGTTTTGTACTGGGAATTGAACTGAGGACCTTGTGCTCGCTAGGCAGTGCAGTGCTGCTGAGATATATCCCTGGCCCCATACTTTGCTTTTTAAAAGTTTTTTCTATAGTATTCTTTTCAGGGTTATTGAGGTAAGATTGTTGGCCTTCCCTAGTGACATCCCACTGCTCCCGTTCCTCTTGTCAGCTGGCTTTCTTTTCAGTGGTTTTGCTTCTCGCAGTCACCACTAGGCAGATCCAGTTCCGTCTTCTCTCAGCTTCGGCCACACAGAGCCAGCCGCTTGCTGAGCATCCCCTTTTAGTGTGCTAGTGCACTGACAAGAGCAGGAGGTGTGGCAGTTGTGTTGCCAGGAATTCCGCGGAGATGTGAAACATCTTTGAGGATAAAACTATTTCTTTGAAAGGCAGCTTTTATTAATATTTCTTAGGCCTTTACTATGATACAGCATGTTTCAATAAGTCGGTGCTCTCCCTCTCTCCCTGTCTATATTCAGATAGCAAACTTGAGGTCCTGGAGGTAAGGTTAAGTGCTCTCCCCCAAGGCCACACAGCAGAAGCCAAAGTAGAACTCTCCTGCCTTTCCTAAGCCTCTGGCTTCCGAGGCCACCAAAGCCAGTGAGGGCTCTAGTGCTTCTCGTCTGGAATGTCTCTGGGCTGTCTCCCTGCACCTTCCATCATATACACTCGGCCCCTCTCACCCTCTGGCACCGCTTGAGCTGTCACTGCCCTGCTCAGAAGGAGGCGGTGGCTTCCCGCTCCTGCCCGAGCAAAGGGGCCTAAACACTCCCTGCCCCTTGCCTTTGCAGCCCTTGCCGCCTTCCACCCTGTGTACTGCTTCTGATTGTGCAGGTGACTTGGTATTTCCAGCCATTCTAGAGGCCCGAAGTGAGCTCTTAGGTTCTCAGACACTCTTGGATTTAGCCTTTTTGTCCTTCTCTTACCCGTCCCTCAAAACTAAATACAAACACTGAATCCTCACTGGTGCTATGCCCTGCTGCTCCCTTCAAGTGATTTCTACCTTTTGTGAGTTATAAGAGAAATAAATAACTGTGGAACTAATATGCTATTAACAACACACTACCCTGCTTTTTTCATAATGGTGATTGTTATCTAATTACTGGAGTGATTGAACCTTTCTTGCCATAAATAATAAACTACCTAGAATACAAGCCATTCCCTGTATCTCTGTGTCTGCTGTACATCTCTACAATTTTATTGTTACAATTTATCTTTTCATTTATTTTGGCTGTTTTAAGACAGAGTCTCCCTGTGTAGTTCAGGCCAGGCTTGAGCTTTCTAAACCCAGGCTGGCCTTGGAACTCTTAGTGATTCTCCTGCCTCAGATTCCCAAGTGCTGGGATTACAGGTGTGTTTCCCTGTAGCTGGACTGCAGTTTATTGTAATTTTGCAACACACAAAGTACTGTCATCATTATCTTCTTTTTTGGCTTACCTATGTATGGTTATACTTACAATATTCCTTCTTTGACTTTATTTCCATGTGCTTGTATTTTCGTTTTATATTCAGGTTTATAGATTTTTATGCACATATCTCAGGAACAAATACTTTCTGTTAACAGGTAATCCTCCAAGACATAGAGGAAGACATAAGTCCCGAAACAATGACTCAGAAAACATGAAGTATGTTTTTTCTCTAATTTTATAGGAATTTTAATTGAAATTAAATTGGATTTAATCAGGGGGAAATTATTTTACTATTTCTGTTCAGGAATTTGTGTGACTCTCCATTTACTTTATATTTTAAATGACCTTCAATGAATATAAATAAATAAATATATATATATATATATATATATATATATATATATAT
>NDGN011327110.1:0-12710 GCA_002564285.1 Tympanoctomys barrerae
ATATCTATATCTATAAATTAGCTATGTTGCAGGAATGTGTCTCTATAAGGTAGAGGCTGGAGCTATGTCATCATGCTCCAGCAGGACAGTGAGAAGGTGTTTTCTGAGAAACCCTTTAGAGGCCTGTCTCATTGGCTTTGAGGTTCTCATTCTCTTGGGTGTCCCAAGAGAAGCCAGTTCACAGTTTTAGTTGGGGGAGGAGATGCCCAATAGTCGGTGCTCAGAGTGCACCTCTTTGGCAGGAGGTAAAATGGTACTATCAGAGGTGGGCGGGCAGCTATAGGAAGCCACTTACCCAGGCAGTGAATCTCTGAGCCACTCCAGAGCCCATTGGCCAGGCACTCACGCACCCTGGAGCCCACCAGCGTGTACCCAGAATTGCAGGAGAAGATGGCAGTGGCCCCGTAGACAGAAAGTGTCCCGATGCGGTGCCCACTGGGAGGTGTGGGGAGCTCTCCACAGGAGATGACTAAAGGGATCACAAAGTGCTCAGTAAGCAGGCCACAAGAGGGGGGAATGTGTTTCCTCTGATGATCAAGTGAACTGTGTTCAGCTTCCCTATTCTGGAACTCATAACCAGCATGTGAGCAGTGACCCGAACTTGTGGGATGCAACACCTCAACAGCAGTACCAGAGGAGCTGTTGAAAAGCTCAGTTTTACTTCAGAGGCATAGTCCACAGTCTCTGGAGACAGGGCCCAACTGTGTGTATTTTTTAAAAACTCTCTGAAGTGGACAGGGTATGGCCAGTGGCTAGGAAGCAACAGCAATTCTCAACCTCATTGTCCTCATGCTCCTTCTCAACAGAGCACTGCTGCTGGCTTCTGACTGACACACAAAGTGAGGCCCAGTCACTGAGGCTGTGTAGCAGGGAGGCCATTCCATCTTGTGACCTCAGCCTGCCACACACATGGGTCTGTTCCACTGCGGAGTCTGCATAGCCCCCTCCTTTCTGTGGTGGTGGTCCTAAGAGCACTCCCTAGTTGACCTCTGTCTCAGAGTTGCTTCTCGGGGCCCGTGACTTTTGAAACTACATTAGATAATCACAGAAACCCAATTCACAATGGAGGACAGGCAGACAGACTTAGGTGGCTTGTCCCTTGTCCTACTCTCACTCTTCCTATAAGCACCTCTATTACAGATCATGTCATACACACTTTTCTCTCTGTTCTTCTCTCTCTATCTCTCCCTCCCTCCCTTCCTTTCTCTGTCTCTGTCTGTCTTTGTCCTCTCTCTCTCTTCTCTGTCTGTCTTTGTTCTCTCTCTCTTCTCTCTCTCTCTCTCTCTCTCTCTCTCTCTCTCTCTCTCTCTCTCTCTCTCTCTCTTCTCTCTCTCTCTCTCTCTCTCTCTCTCTCTCTCTCTCTCTCTCTCTCTCCTGAAGGTTATAGATTTCCTGCAGGCAGAAGAGCCGCCATCTTTCACTTTTAGACCTCCACAATATGCAGCGTAGAGTAGGGACTTAATGCACATGGATTAACAGATTAGCACATGTGCACCTGAACAGCCTATTAAAAGGAAGACTGTAATATGACAAGATGCTAAGAAGTTTAGAGGAGCAGGAACTTTCCCAGTTTCTGATTTGAGGTGTTTCCACAACAAGGCACACTGGGGTCCCTGGAGATACCAATCTTCTCCCCAATTCATCCCATGTGTGAGATCAAGTAAGAAGCTGTGCACAAACTTTGCTCAGGGGCTTACTTTGGCAGGTGGGCATAGAGTCCCCAAGGCTCCATTTGCCATTGGCCTGACAGCGGATGACCCTCTGGCCAGTGTAGTAGTAGCCAGGGTCACAGATGAGCATCAGCTGGGCCTGGTACTGGTACTGGGTCTCAAAGATTAGCCTCCACCGGCCATGCTCCACACTGATGCTGCTGATGTCAGGACAGGTCACAGCTGGAGAGACAAGGAGCAGGGCGGGTGGTTGATTCAGTATGGAAGGTACCACAGGAGTCTGGAGATGGGCTCTGGGAGACTTAATGTAGTAATGATGAACCCAAGACTCTTTGGTCCCTTGGCAGGTCTGGTAAATGAACGATGTGGGTTGCTAGGGGATGTGGCAAACTAGGGCAGATTTATGAGAACAAACTACAAAAACATGGAGGTGGTGCTCAGTCAGTGTTGACTGTTGGATGCAGGACTATACATTCCATGTAGTCAGACCTTTAGTTTTCAAGAGAAGCCAGAAACCTGGATTTTTATTTTAAATTTCTCTATTTAAATCCATGTACAAGCTCAGCCCCCTTGTTGGAATTTGTTTTAGCTCCACCCTTGAAGTGGTATTTTCAGCTGTTTTCTCAGGCCCCCCTTATGCCCGCCTCCACTGCCCAAGGACTCACGGACACACAGTGGGGGGACATTGTGGTTGCTCCACAGGCCTGTGTCCAGACACTCTGTGGTGGCCTCAGCGTCTGCCTGGAGGTGGTAGCCTTCATTGCAGCTGTACACAGCCTTGGTCCCCACGGTGTACTCCTTGCCAAACACCATTCCATTCTTGGGGGCATCAGGAACACCACAAGAAAGAGCTAGCAAAGGAGAAATGATGTCATGAGCATTTGTGGCTCAAGATTATGTTCTGAGAACACATTTTGATCTCTATTTTCCAGCTAAGGCCCTAAAATATTACAATAAAAAAACAAATAAAAGGGAAAGAACATAATAAAAAGGAAACAATGGGGCACTATGGGCAGAGACTTCAGAAAAGATCATTTAGAAGACTGAGTAAAGATGAGAATGTGCTGATAAGGTAAACAGGACTAAAAGGCTGTTCCCAAAATATATGAGAAAGAGCCTCAGGGTGAGATCAGTTGGTTTTCATCCCAGCCCACAAATACAGAGTAGAGGCATTCAAGCATCAACTCTCAAAACAAAACAAAGAGCCTCTACCCCAGTTAAGCTGGAGGGAGAGAACTACCTTAAAAGACCCCAGAGCTATTAAGATGGGTGTTGGTATCTTAGAAGAAAGCTCCTAATCCTAGAGTTAAACCCCAAGGACTTAAATCTTTCACCTCAAAGCCCACCCCTCTGCATGATCACCTCTTCCATACACTCAGTTCAGCTTCTTGTTCATGGGATGGGCCTAGTGGGCACAGAAACTTCACAACAAATAACAACAAAGATACTCTATCTTTTATCTTTGGCTAGGAGCCATCAAACTAGCCTTTACTTTTAAATATGAGCAATCACAGATCACTAAACATGTGAAGAAAACCAGTAATGTCAATGTGGTAAACAATGATAAGATTAAAAATAGGGGAGGAAATAAAATCCCCTTTGGAAATTAGCTCATTCAGGAAACAGAAGATTCACAATCTTTGAACCTTAGTAGTATCTTGAAGTCAAGGTGACATATGGTTTTTACAAGATGTGAGCTGAGTGCTTTGAAAAAGTCACAACAATAAGAAGAAAGAGCACTTTCAAATTAAAAATATGATTGTTAAAAATGCATCAAATAGAAGGGTCGATGATTAAAAAGTAAAGAAGACTTTCAAGAATATAAATCAAGAAGACAAGAGACTGACAATAAAAGGATTAAAAACAAAGAATCAGTCTAGAAGTTTTGACAACCAACAGGTTCAGTGCTCCATAAAGGGAGAAGAAAGATGGTAGACGGGATGGAATTATTGTAAATGACAATTTCCCAGCATTAAAGAAAGACACAAATCTTCTTAGACACAGTGCTATGAGATTTCAAGAACCTAAAGCTCTGTGGAGAGCTCTACAAATTCCCAGAGGCAGGAAGCATGCGACATTACTATGAAGGAATGAGAATTAGACTGACATCAGACTTCCCCTAAGTGCCTCTGGGGTTTGAAGAACATAGGAAACAATCTTTAAACTTCTAAAGGAAATGATGTATAAGCTTAGAATTTATCTGTTCAACCTACCAAGCATGTGTGAGGGCAAACATTAAGATTTTCAGACAAGTATAGACTCAGAAAATTTTACCTTCTTGAGATTTTTGAGGTTATTCTTCACCAAAAAGGAGGGTAGAAATGAAGAAATGACAAGGTATGGGATATAAAAAGTGATAATACTAATTTAGGGGTACCTTTAATTTCTTTCAAAGACCATACAGTTTACTCTCACCTAAGTAATGTACATTCTTTCTATAAACATACAAAAGAATAGATCTGGCCACGTTACCACACTCATCTCTCTGAAAGAAATTATGTATGAACTATATTATCTCTGTGATAGCTCCAAAACTGTTATAGAAGATAGATTAATCAGAATCAAAGTATACACAATTGTCCCTCATATATTATCCTGTCTAATAGCTAAGCTAGAGTTCAGAACTCCCTCATAGACAGAATAAGCTCGGGCAAAGGAAAGCCCCATTGATACTAACAATGATGCTACTAGAATTTCCAAAACCAAGAAGTATTAGGCTTGGGCTCCATTATGATATGAAGTGACTGTTCAAGTGGAGGAGGATTGGAATAGAGGAAGAAGGATTAAAAGGCTGGATGTGGGACTAAAACAGAAGGATCTGGAACTCAGAAGAAATGAGGAAACAAGAAACACTTATCCATGAGTCACTCTTCTAATACCCAAACAAGATGTTGAGCCAAAGAGATACTAGTTCAGCCAAACTGTCATAACAGATCAACTAACTATCCTTCCATGAACACTTTGGGAAGAGAAATCCCAGACCCTACAGATGTCCTACATGGAGGATCAACTTTGGGAAAGTGAGGGAAGGGTCCACCGCCACTTCTCATGGCCCTGACCTGGCCCAGCATTTGTGGATAGCAGAGAGGACAGATGACAACCTGCCAGCTGGAGACTACAAGCCTGAGTCTCAAGATCTGCATGCCAAACCCAGAGATAATAAAGACACTGCTGTGGACAGGAGATGAGGAGGTAGGAGCTCAAAATATTTGTGATGGAGGGAGATCTCTGTGGGAGACTACATAGAGTGAGGGGATGGACCAGAGGAAGAGAGTGGAGAAGTTACTGTTGGGAGGTAGCAATAGAGGTGGAGAGAATGCTCAGCCCTTCTTGACCCTGAGCCTTGTGAGAAATGGTGTTGGGAGATCAAAACCTTCCACATAAAGGAGCCACAGCACAGTGCTCTCAGAAGAGTTACTTTGTTCTTGAGAGGAAAGTGAAGAGAGCTTTTGCATAGTGGAAGAGGAAATGGGGAGAGATTTCTGGGTAACGGGCAAGGTATGTGCTTGTTGGCCATGGAACTAAGACACAAGGGAGGCAAAGGGAGTGGCTGGGAGGGGGGCGTCAGAGGAAGAGTGATGATGCTAATGGCCTGGAGGGGCTTAATTTTGTGCAGCGACATAACAGACAAGAGACTTCTCATTGGAGCTCTAGAAAGACTTGTCCACTTTGATAGTGTTAAAGACATGGGAGTCAAATTGCTATTTGTGGACAGTCAGTTCTCCATGACCTTTGCTTAGGGCTTACAATAGAGTATTCACAACATGTTTTTGTTCTTTGGGAAAGTGCAGGCATAGGCCAGGAGGTTGTGAGGATCACAGATTACAGATATCATTAAAGCTATTAATATCATTAAAACCCTGGGAACCAAAGAAAAACAAAATCAAGCAGCAGTATAATTTCCTGTTTTTGTCTATACAACAGGCAAAGTTTTTCTTCTTTTTAAAAGTAGTACATAATGCTAAGACTATGGCACAAAAGACAATTTTCATGTGTCAATGGTAGAAGTAGAAATGAAGATGAATTTTCCAGACAGCAATAAGTATCAGAAAGGCTGAGCTGGGTGTGGTGGTGCATGTTTGTAATCCCAGCAGTTGGGAAGCTGAGGCAGGACTGTTGTGAGTTTAAGACCAGCCTGGACTACACAAAGTGAGTTCAAGGCCAGCCTGAACTGCATAGCGAGACCTTGTCTCAAAAAGAAAAAAGAAAATAAAAGAAAAGAAATAAAAGCTATAAAATTTACATATGTTGTGATCCAACATTCATTTCTGAGAATTTATTTTAAGGAAATAAATGTTTCTAAGCATAAAATTATAGTTTATAGTAACACAAAACACAGAAATCCAAATTACACTAGGAGGATAATCTGAATAAATGCCATAACTCCATGTAACAGTTGCAAATAATGACAAAGAATTAGATTTAATTAGATGAGAAATGTTACTAAAATACTAAGAGTTGTATATGCTGCTTATTCATTTCTGTATAGAAGACACAGGAAGTGTGTTAGGGTGTTCATGGCAGTGATCTCGGGCTAAGATTACGGTTTATTGTTAGTTTTTTTCTTTTGCATTATCTATAGTCATAGTCGTCATTTCTTTTACAGATTTCTAATCTGAATGTATATTACTTTAAGGGAAGAAACCAGACATAAATTATTAAACGTCCTCATGCATACAAGCTGAACGGTACAGTTCAAGTGTTTGATCACTTCTCGTGCTGTAGGAGCCCAGGCCCAAGTCTCCTTCTCCTGGGAGCCTCCCTAGTTGTCCAGGAGGAGGTAGGCCCCTTTTTATCTTTGGGCGTCCCTAACACTGTTTATACATCTGACACAGCACTTTCTCACTCTGTTATTTTGCATTTACGTGCTCACATACCGTCTTCTCATATTCCTGAAAACACAGGCTGCTATGCCCATTTGTTGGACATACTATGGTCCTCAGCGTTTGCTGAAAGAGTGAATTCATTATTAAGCCCAAGGGAAACCCACGTTTGGAAAGGGTTGGGCCTGAAATGAACTCAACATGTGTTGGATCCCAGACACCTTGTGGCTCCCCTTCCTACTTGCTCCTTACCTTGACAGAGAGGAATGGCCTCGCTCCACAAATGGTAGCCCTGGGGGTGCCGGGTACAAATGGCCATGCTGTGTCCCACCAAGCGGTAACCTGAGTTGCAGCCAAAGTGGATGGAGCCTCCAGGCTGGGTGGTTGTCTGGCCCAGAATGTAGCCATGGAGCGGAGCCCTGGGAAGGCTGCAGTAGGGAGCTGAACAAAGAGTCAATGCTCAGGAACAGAGCACAAACAGGAGGACAGACAGTTTTTCATGACAGACCTGCCCCTTCTTCTCCCCCCCCATTTCCTTGTCCTCACCATTGCCAGGTACTCTGCTAGTTAGGAAGATCTGAGTGGTTGATATTAAAAAAACAGCCAGTTGACTTGAAGGTCAAAGCACAACAAAGGAAAAACAAACAAACAAACAAACAGGCAAACAAACAAAATAATCTCCAGAACTGCTCCATGAAGCATTAGGTCACCATTGCTGTCTGAAAGCAGCAGTGATTTTCTGGCTTATTTTAGGTTCTCCAACCCCTTTGGCTCATAGGCAGTCCTGGGAGGTAAAATGTCAAGGGGTTGGTGCCCCAAAGGTGTGACTGCAGGGGTGTCCCCTTTATGCTATCCAAATGTCTGCAACTTGGGACAAATCACGTAACTTTGCTTAGCTTGAGTTCCTTCCCCATAAATTGGGATCCATGGTATCTGTCTCACAGGTGTTCGGACAGTTTAAAAGGGACCATGTATATAAAGCCCCACATAGCACAAGGCCCTCAATGCTCACTCCATCAATGGTTGTCTTTCTTCTTTTTTATTGGGTAGGGCACTCCTGGCCACCCAGGATATAAATTACAAGGTTCATCTCCCCCAACATATGGCTTCACTTATCTAACAGATAGATCTTGAGTATCAAGTACCAGCTGTTGTTTTAAGTTTTGGGAAAACAACTACTGATCCAACTATTAGTCTTTAAAAATATATCCAAAATGTGCTTGAGTGCAGGGCAGATGCGGCCAGAGGAAGGGTGGTGGAGGGGAATTGGTGCATGGAAGAGCTCCCCGCAGTCTAGAGGAACTCAGTTCTGCCTCCAGCCTTGAAGGGCCTGGTAGAAGTCAGCAGAAGCATGGGTTTTCAATCTGTGGACCCAGAGAGAATTAGACAAAACTCCTGCCCTGAGAGAACTCATTTTACAGACCCTCAGGACAAGTTCTATGAGGATGAGATGGCCCCAGAACCAAGTGGGACTTCCTGGCTGGATCTTCCAGGAAGGTTGGGGTGGGGTCTCATGGGCCAGGCCCTGCTCACCTGCCTCACAGTGAGTGACTCTGGCCACTTGTCTGGGGGCCATGCCCCTCTGCAGGTAGAACTAGTGTCCTAAGCACCTCTGTGCCAGGCCAAATTGCCTTTCTCCTACTTTGCTCTCTCTGGCCAGCGTGTATTGAATCTATGCCGAACAGGAATCTCAATTATAAAATACACAATCACAGTGACCAATACACATGCAAATTATATATGTCTACTGTATTTTAATCATTAAGTACTAATTGTTGGGACGTGTAATTAATTCCCTTCCTATGTGGCATATGCACTGTAATTGCCACAGACTCATCACCCCCAAAACACATGAGCCTTTGAATGTCAAGGAAAGGGTCGCTCTTTAATAGCTTCTAGCTCCTACTTAGCAAGCAGTGTAAGGAAATATCAGACTTCCCTTTGGTCTGAGCAGCGGCCAGCAACTTAGCTCAGGTCGCCCCTGAGAGGTACCTGGAGGCTTCTTTTTCAGCATGAAACTGAGGCCCAAAGTAGTTAAATGAGTTTCTTGTCTGATAATCCCACGGCTAGTTAGGGACAGAGATACTAACTCTGAGAACGCATTCACGAAGCCACCACCCTTCTAACATATGCATCAGGGAAAGGAGAATTGTGCTGAAGAGCTAGATCCTGAGATAGAGAAACTCCATCGCCTCCCACATTCTGTTCAGCTTCATCTGTCTGGCTTTGCCCTGGAAGCCAAACCAAAGGTTCTTTAGGAATCCAGAAGGCCCTCTTGTAAGTGGGAGGCCCCTGGGCAGACAGGGTTGAGCTGGTGGTACTTCAGGCAGTCTGTGAGGATTTGGTATCCCTACTGATCCAACCATTATTCTTTAAAAGTATGTCTAAAATGTGCTTGAGTGCAAGACAGATGCAGCCAGAGGAAGGGTGGTGGAGGGGAACTGGTGCACGGCAGAGCTCCCCGCAGTCTAGAGGAACTCAGCTCTGCCTCCAGCCTTGAAGGGCCTGGTAGCAGTAGGCAGAAGCAAGGGTTTTCAGTCTGCAGACCCCGAAGCTTAACCAGGCCTCCACTAACCCCAGCCATAACCCCCACACTGGGAGCTCAGAGAAATTCGATTTTCTCCATCTTGCTATATTCCTAGGGATAGTTTTGCATTCCTTATAGATTGTTGCCTGGGTCAGCCATCTGTAAGGCCTGGTATTTTATTTGAACCTGTCTTTAAGATATGGCTTGTTATAAACAGGAATGAAATTCTCTTGGTATCAATGTAGATGGAACTGGAGAGCAATAGGTTAAGTGAAATAAGTCAGGCACAGAAAGACAAACACTGTGTGTTTTCACTTTCATGTATGAACAGAAATGTTGATTTCATCGAAGTGGAGAGTATGGGAATAGGGTGAGAAGAGGGAATAGAAATAGATCAGTCACGGGGTACAAAAATATAGATAGGTAAGAGGAAGAGCTGTGGTGGTCTGTAGTACAGCTGGGTGAGAGTTAATAATAAATTTATTTTATATTATGAAAGAGCTAGAAAAAGAGTTTTGGCTGTTTGTAACAGAAACGATAAATGTTTAAGGTGATGAATTTTCTAATTGCCCTGATTTGATCATTACATATTATAGATACATATGAAAATGCCACATTGTACCCTATAAATATGTATAATTTTACAATCAGTGAAAAAGACCCCCATACATGTATAAGTTGAAGAGCACAGAAAAGGCTCCTGGTTTTAAAATATGCCAATACTTTGCTGCCTGTTTAATATCTGCCAATCAGAGGCAGGTTTTTCCAGGGGTTTGCCTAACATTTTCTAATTTCCTAGAGAGAAATGTCTTGTCTAAAAGGATAGGATGCCCTTGGGCTTTCTGAGATCATACATAATGCTTAAACTTATCCTAAAGACACAGGCCAGCAGCATGAGAGCGGAGAAGGCAAAGTTAAATGTCGGGAAAGGACGAGAAGAGGAGGAGGGAAAATTCGAGCACGATTGTGCAGCTTTCAGGGAGGGAAATTTAGCGGAGGAAGCTGCCCAGCCCTCACAGGGAAACTTGCCCCCTTGATGAGATGGACCATGGCTTCTTTACATGTTTTGGGTGAGAATAAAAGCACCCTAAAAGGCCCAGGGGACAGGGCCCTCTCCTGAGTGTGCCAGCTTCACTCACCTGAGTACCGAATCTTAAAGCCTTTCCGGTTGTAGGCGTGATCAGATGACCAACGAAGATACACAGAGTTGCTGGAGCTAGTTACGATCAGGGGAGCTGAGTAATTCCCACTAAGGGCCTTCAGAAGAGGACTTTGTCCTGAGGGACCTGGGTGAGAAAGACACAAGCTAACAGACCAGCCCCATGCTTCAGAGGACCCTGATGCGGATGCTGGAGCGCGGAAGAGGTGACTTTTTTGGTCAATAACATCTCTCTTTGCTTCTACTGCTTTTACTCGAGAACCCTTTCCCCTGAAACTGGATCTGAGACAGGGTCTTCTGAGCTAGCTACAGGAGGTCATGAAATCTATTTGCCACTCTTTGGACTTGGCCAGAATTAAGCAGCTGGTCAGTGGAGGGGCTGGTTTCCAAGCTGGGAATCTCTTCCCCTTGGTCGCTCTACTTCTCCTGTGGATGCTAAAGACAGTGTGGTGATGGTATATAGGAAAAAATTTATTGATGGAAAGTTAGCAATGAAGCCGGAGGAAAAGATTAGGAGTCAGTATCCTGAGTAACGGCGCTCTCCAGCTTCCTTCCCAAGGCTCTTTGAGAAAAGCCTCCCTGTTCTAAGCACCTGGTGTGGTCTCCTGAGGGTGCTGGTTCAAGGCAGAAAGCTGGGTTATCCTGATCCCAGGATTTATCTGCCGGAAAAGGACCTAAGTGACATTTCTAACATGCTGTTGGGACATGTCTTGGAGGGTGGGCAGAGGACCACATTCTGCAAAGCAGAGCCGTTGCATGGCTGTTACCATCCACAAAGGAAGGGTTCCTTCTCCACTGTGGGACACTTAGCTGAAGGACAAGCTAGGTCCCTATAGGAGAGGAATCTGCAAAAGGACAAATTGCAGCTATTGGTGATTCCTCTGGGCCTTTCCTCCCAAAAGACTCGCTGTTATTTCCTTAGGTAACTGAGGATTATGGAAGTAAGAATGTCAAAATACTCTATTAAATTTACGCTAATGCATGTTGGATGCAGGTTGATGCTGAGATGGTTGAAACCTGTAATTAATGGAGTCCTGGCCCCGTTCCTCCTCCCAGTACAAACTTAGCCAGGTAACATGGTGGCAGCAGCTGTGCCAGATGTTGCATCTTTATCAGAGCACAGTACTGTTGTCTTGGTTACGTGGAAGGCAGCCATGGATCTAGAGATGCATTTTCCCCAAGTCTACCAAAAAGGAGGCTCAGAATCACAGGAGGCAGGCACGAGTATACATCCATGGTCTGCCATCAGAGCTGTGTTCAATCTCCCGCTTTTTGTCATAGTCAGTAAGAAGGGATGGAGACCATCTGGACATGTGGTAGAATTAGTATATTGGTGCACTATAGTGAAGACATCATATTCATTAGATCTGATGAGCTTCTAGGGAAAACTAGTGTAGATGCCTTTGTAAGTCTCATTTGCTCCAGAGAATGAGACAGAATCCTACAATGTTTGCAGTGAAGTTTATAGAATGGAGTGGGGAGGAGTATGCAGAAACATCCCCTCCCAATTTAAGAGCAAACTATTTTACATTTTCTCTTCCTATTGCTGAAGAAGAAGGTTCCTGCTTGGCAGGCTCTAAAGGGAGCCTGCCCTTCACTTGGGAATACTGCAGTGGCACATTTACTGAGTGACATTTTAAAGGTGTGAGCTTTGAGTGGGGACTACACTTAAGAAAGGGTTCTGTAAGTTCAGGCTGGTATGCAAACAGCGGCCATATATGCTCCTTCTGATCCCTCGGTCTTGGAGTTTCTGTGGTGGAGAAATACACCATGTGGAGCCCTTGGCCAGCCCTAATAGAAGGACTGCAGGCCAGGGAGACTGCAGGGCAGGTTCCCAGGGGATCGGGGACAAGTCGATGCCACCTGCAGCAGAGGACGAGGCAGCACCTGACTGACTCACCGTCAAAGATCTCAAACTCATCATACTGCTTCTCACTGAGGAAGTATTCCACCGTGATGGAGATATTATACTCGGGCTCCACTCGCACCAGCCAAGAGCAAGTCTGGAACTGGGGGTAGCTGCCGGGGTAGCTCTGGCTCAGGATTACACCCGTCGAGTCCGTCAGGAGCTCATTCGTTGGGCAGTGCACTTGGAGAAACAAAAAATTACTTGGTACTTGGGGTAGAGATGGAATAAGACAACACATTGATTTTTCCCTGGTGCAAAAGACAACCACTGGGAAAGCAGTGTTTCGGAACACTGCTTCAAGACGTCATCCCAGTTGTGGTACTGCTCTGTGATGTGGTGTGGCCTCAGGTCCTGTGTCAGTGTTACAGAACTGCAGGGCTTAGGAAGATTCCGCAAACCCAAAAGGATAGTCTAGAAAGCGGATTTAATTTTACAAAGATAATATGAAGTAGAGGTAAGCCCTACATTATGTTTTGGGCTAGGATAGGGACTTGGGACAAAAAATGCTTGGATTATAGCCCATCTCTGCCACAGAGTAGTTATGTGGTCTTTAACCAATTATTTTGTCCATGTAATGGATTCTTCATCTCCTACCTCACAGGAAGGTACTATACTATACTAT
>NDGN011327116.1:0-12672 GCA_002564285.1 Tympanoctomys barrerae
TTGAACTCAGGCCCTTGCACTTGCCAGGCAAGTACTTATTCTACTGAGCCATCTCCCCGGCCCTCTAGTTTTGTTTTTAACTCAGCCTCCTAAATGCTGGGATTACTGACATGCACCACAGCACCCAGCCTAAAAGAGTCCAAAGAGCTGCAAGAGAATAGTAATCTTACCCATACAAGGAAGCTTCCATGAGATTATCTCTGGGTTTCCCATAAGAAACATTGTAAACCAGAAAAAAGTGGGATGAAGTGGGAAAATTTTGTCAAAAAAAAGAAAGAAAAAAGAAAAGAAAAGAAAGATGAAAGAAAAGGGAAGGAAGGAAGGATTGAAAGAAGGAAAGAAGGGAGGGACACAGGGAGGGGAGAAGAAAATCATAAAGTCAAGTCTGTCAGTCAAGACTTCCTTACCCAGCAAATTGATTCCAAAATGGAAATGACTTTTTTGCATAAATAAAAATATCCAGTGTAATTACCATTATTTATGCTCTATATGAAATACTAATAGGAATCATTTGAGCTGCAACAAAAGGATGGTAGAGAGTAACAGAAAGATATATAGAACAATATAGGATTCTCTAGTAAATTTAAAAGCATGAAAGAATACCGAAACCCATGCTATTGTAATTATAATGTAAAGGATTTAAAAGCCAGAAACTATGAATCTGTGATCATTAACTCTAATATGCAGCTTCATTGATTAGGACATTCCTAGGAGATTGACAAAACACATTCTTGGGTGTATCTGAGTGGGTCACAAAGGTGTAGTCTTGGGCACTATAACTAGTTCCTGGCTCTGTCCTTGGTGACACTGTCCCCTGTTCTATCTCTCCATGTCATGAATTAAGCAGCTTTGCTCTACCAGATTTTTCTGCCCTGATGTTCCTGCCCTGAGGTGAGTTCATCATGGTCTGATCTCTTCAAAATTGTGGGCCCAGTTAAATTTCTTCTTCAAGTTGGGAGTGTTGGGTATTTTGTCCTGATGACAAGAAAGATGACTAACACAGAAAACTGGTACCAGAGAAGTAGGGTCATTGCTGTGACCAAATTTGTTAGAAAACTTTCAAATTGATTTGTGAGGAAAGTTTGGAAAAGTTCAGCAAAACAGGAAGGGAATCCCTAGAATACTGTGAGAATATTCTGAGGGGTCAGAGGTCAGAAGTCCAGAATATTGGTAGGAATGCAGACAGTGACAGTCAAGCTCAGAAGGTTTCAGTTGTGTGTAGGAACTTTACTGTGTTTGGGTTAGAGGTCATGTGTGCTACCTTCTGGCAGAAATTCTGTCTATATCTTGCTCATGTTTTGAAAATAAAATGATAGACTGACTGATCTGGTGGGGGAAATTTCAAAGCAGCCCAACCTTCAGGCTGTGATATGGGTATTACCAGATTTATAATGTGAACAGAAGAAAAGGTAGAGCAGGAACTTTTGAAAATTTTCAAACTTGGCCCGGAAAGAACCATGCATAACGTTAGGGCCAAAGGAGTTGTCGTTGTTGAAGAAATCAGCAACATTTTTTTTTAAAGTCCTTAATAGGGGAAAAAAATGACAATTTGAGGGCAGAACAAGATTCAGCAAAACCTCACTGGGTTTATGCAGGTTCCTGGGTACAGAATGTAAATCTTTCATTAGAAAAGCGATATCTGGGACTCCTGCTTGAGAAGGTCTTCCTAGGGAATTGGATCTCCTGAATTCATTTCACCATGCTCAGCCAATGTGGCACCAGACGCCACTGCAGTCATGGTATAAGGGAGGCTGGTCACTGCTTCTACTGACAGCAGATATTGGCATTGACCATGTGTGCTAGTTTTATGGAATGTAGAATTTTAGAGTATGGAACTGGGAATCCTTCCACTGAGATATCAAAGGATTGTCTAGGAGGGCAGACAAGGTGCCCTTGTCAGGGAAGTGCTTGAAGCTGTGGGAATAAAACAGAAAGTGTAGTGAAAACCCCAGAAAACTGGTAGGTAGAATATCACTTGAAGAAAGCTGTAGACTATGAGCAGAGCCAGCCGAAGTCAGAGGATTTGGAGGATGCAAACAGCAAAATGTGTAGAAAGAGTGCAATCCATTTCCTCTGAAATTTATATGTCACTATCATGTGCTCAGAATTCAATATACAGAATTACATGACAATGTTTTTTCTCATTTTGACCTGACTTGTTTCTATCTAGCTGTTTCTCCCTTTGGAATAGGAATAGTTACCTTATGTCATCATACCTAGATATGATGTAATTGATTTTTTTTAATTTACAAAAGTTCACAGTTAAGAGTTTGCCTTGAGTCTCAGGAAAGACTTGGACTTGAGCCTTTGAAAAATGATGGAAGCATTGAGACTTTGGGGAAGAAATTATTGAATTTCTAGTTTTATATAAGATTCTTATACTATCTTTGAGATAACTTATGAATTTTTATGAATTACTATTGCCTATTTGGTAATTCAATATGATTTAAGGAGATGTGTTTTGGTATGAAGTTGACAGGGGGTAAATTGTAACCAATCATCCTGATATGTTGACTTCATTGGATTAAGGAGTACCTGACAGGTTAGTAAAGCACATTCTTGGATATGTCCAGGTAAATTATGATAGCATGGTTTTGGGTACTGTATGTGGTCCATTTCCCTTCCATGGTGACCCTGCTCCCCTGCTCTGATTTCTTGCCCCATGAAATAATCTTCGCTCTCTCCTTCTGTAATGCTGTTCTTTCCTTGGAGCAAGATGATCATGTACTGAATTCCTACCCTTTTAAATTTTGGGCATTGGGTATTTTTTAACTAGCAATGGAGAAGCTGACTAATACAATATCTATATTAATGTATATATAAAGATAGAACTTTAAAACAATAATATAAATTATGTACATGAAGGTATAATTGTAAAAAATGTATATAAAATTTTAATTGTGAGATAATACAACTGTGAGAACAGAGTTGTAAAGGAATAGATCTTTTGAATGTGAATAAAGTTTATATGATAAAAGAGAATGCTATAACTTTAAGGTGTTTTGTTTAATTATAATGGTAACCATAAAGAAAATATTTATAGGAAATACACAAGAAATGAAAGAGGAATGAAAATATTCCTGCTATGAATTGTTGCTAGATGTCCCTCCAAAACCTCATGAACTCAATAGTGGGGCTTTGGGAGGTGACTGGAAATGGTCCTGCATCAGTTCACTGATGAGTTTATAGCTGAATGAATGATGGGAGGTAGAGCCTGGTGGGGAGGAGGACGGAACTGTGCACATGACCTGGAGATATGTAATGATATGTAGTGTATACATCCCTCCTGCCTGGAGTGCTTGCTGCTTCTGCCTGCTATGTTGTGAGCTGTTTCATCTCTACATGCTGCACTGCTTTGGAGCCAACCAACTGTGAACTGAACCTTCTACAAACTGTGAGCTACAGAAAAATATTTCCAGAGCTAGGGAGATAGTTCAGTAGAATAAGTGCCTGCCTGTCCAGCACAGGGTCCTGAGTTCAATCCCTGGACACACACACACACACACACACACACACACACACACAGTTCCCTCCTTTGATTTGAGAGTTTCGGGTATTTCATTCTACCAAAAAGAAAGTGATTAAGACAATATCACACAAAAAAATAGTCAACAAATTATAAAAGAAAGTAGCAAGAAAGGAATGTATGGACCTAAACAGTTATGAGATATAAAGAAACCAGTAAATAAAATATTAACAGCAAACTGCATTAGTTTGTTACTACTTTTATAGAGAATATTGATTCATAATTCTGGAGCCTTATATAATTCTGGGCTAACACAGAGCATCATATGGCAAAAGACAGGGGCACATTTACCTTGGTTACAGTTTGTCTGGTCTGTCTGTCTGTCTCTCTGACTCTGTTTCCATCTTTCTCTGTCTTTCAAGCTCCTAGAATGCAAACATGAAGGGTTCTACCTTAATGACTTTACCTAGTCCTAAACACTTCATAATGTTTTCACCTCTGAAAAGCCATAGTAAGATTAAGTTTCTATTCTCCTAGTCCATTAACATATGAATTTGGAGGTTAAAACCCTACCTGAGTCTGAAGGAACAAGCCATATTGAATGACAAAATATCTTTTCATAAGTTGTTATTTTAAATATAGGTAGACTGAACTCCATTCAAAAGACACAAATTCAATGAATGCATTCAACAAAATCAGTTATTTGCTGCCTCCCCACCTAGAGGAGATTCACTTCATATCTAAGGACAAAAGAGGATGAAAATGGAAAACTAAAAAGGGATATTTTCCATGCAACTTATATTCAAAAAAGAGGAGTGCCTATAAAATTATTACCACTTCTACCCAAAGTTATCCAAAGATTCTGTATACAAATTCCAAAGAGTTTTGTTGCAGAAATAGAAAAATTTGTCCTAAAATAATATAGAGTTAAAGGACATCAAAAATAGGCAAAGTACATTTGAAAAAGAACAAACCTGGAAGACAAGCTTTCCTATTTCATAACATTTCAGAGCTGTAGTAATTAAAACAATTTTGTACTGGCATGAGGACAGACAAGTAAACTAATGAAAGGGAATAGAGAATTAGAAGCAAATCTTTCCATATAAGGTCAAATGTTCCTCAACAAGGGTGCCTGAAGAAAGGCAGACTCATCACTAAATGATGTTGGAAAATCCAAATATCCTCATAAAAAAGAAAATACGCTGAACTCTAAATAGAAAAAGATGGGCTCATGAGTCAATGCAAGATCTAATACTTGTAAAAGAAAATAGGGCTATAGCGTCATGATTTTTTTTATTTTTTAAAGAATACAAAAGTGATAGAAAAAGCAACATTAGAAATGATACAAAATCTCACTAGACAAGGTAATAGGATTTCAACAATTGTTGCTATATTACATGATGCTGTCTTCAAATTAGTTGCTCAGCTTTCCAGACATAGATGTGCAAGATTCGTTTAAAGAGTAAACAAAGCAAAACAGTAACAAAAAAGTTGTAAGAAATTCAGAAGAAGAAGAAGAAGAAAGAGGAAGAAGAAGAAGGAAGAAGAAGAAGGAATAAGAAGAAGAGGAAGAAGAAGAGGAGGAGGAGGAGGAGGAGGAGGAGGAGGAGGAGAAGGATAAATAAAAAGAAAAAAAAAATTCAAGGATTAAATTGTCCTTTCAAAAGACCAACAGAAACTAACAGTTCAATTATCCAAGCCATTCTGCATATATACCTAAATATATCTTTTTCCCTTCTTTCATTTGTCCTTTTCCTCATCCCAGTTTTTCCTTCCCATTGAACAAATTCTTTCCCTTTCACAGTATCTACTGTACCTTTTAAATTTCAATTACTCTTTGAAATTCTCAAACTAGCGAGATAATGTTTGCACATGTGGATCTCGATCTATTTCCTTTACCGATATAGTCTCTAGCTGTATCCATTTATCTACAAAAATCTCAAATTTATCATTTCTATAGCTGAATAATACCCCATTGTGCAAAAATACCATTCCTCAGTTGATGCGCATTTGTTTTCTTTCCAGGATGTAGCTATGACAAACTGTGCTGCTATAAAGATTGGTGCATGTATATTGCTGTGGTATGATTTCAGTTATTTTAGAAAAATACCTAGGAAGGGAATAGCTCACTTGAATGGGACCTCTAATCTTTGGCTTTTTAAAAGTGTATTTAGTACACAGTCTACAGGATCTCATCACATAGATCGGATTCATAGTGATATTCTTATTTTCAGTCACACAAGTGCCAAGTGCTGGGATTATAGGGACGTGCCACCATGCCCTGTCTCAATCAGCATCTCAGTGTGCCCCTGGGGCAGGGCTGGCACGAAATGCCAGGGATCGAACCCTAGTCCCTGTGCCTGCCTAAGCAGGTGCTTTAATCTGCTGAGCTATCTTCCCCACCCAATCTTCACTTTTTAAGGAATCTCCATACTGATTGCCATAATGGTTGTCCCAGCTTGCACCTCCACCAACAGTGCAGAAGAGTTCCTTCTTCCCCATAGTCTCTCCAGTGTTTGTTATTGGTTGACTTCTTGAAGATAGCCATTCTTTCTGGGATGAGATGTTATCTCAGTGTTGTTTTATCTGGCAATAATTTCTTGCCTGTGACACTAAAATAATGAGTTTATATCCAGAATAAAGAATTTCTACAACTTAACAACAAAAACTAATGTCTCACCTGAAAAAAGATTTTCAAAGTGCTTGGAGTAAATAATTTTCCAAAGATGATATACCAATTGGCAACTTCCATATAGAATAGAAGTGTAACATTTCTAACTATTAAAGGGACAGATATTAACACTGTAATAAGTCACCTTGAGACCTATTAGCATGGCTAATATAGCAAGGGCACAGAAAATAATTGGTGTTGTCAGGGATGTAAATACATTTTAACCTTCGTGCAGTGTTGCTTACATTTTAAAATGGTGCAACCAATAGGAAAGGAGACATAGAAGTGCCTGAGAGTGAACAACTACAATGATTATATTACCCAACAAGCCAACATCTGGGCATGTACTCAAAAAAAAAAAAAAAAAAACTGAGGGAATGTTTTGAAGAGATCCTCACACCGATGTTCATAACACCATTAGAAGTAGCCACGAGGTAAAAGCAACACCAAAGCTCATGAGAGATGAATTGGTCAAAAGATAAAGTACATATGTACAGTATATTATTGTTTGGCCTTACAACAGAATTTTTGTTACATGTTATAGTGGGTCCACCTTGAGGACATTAGGCTATACAAAGAATATCAGTCACAAAAAGACAAATACTGTAAGATTCTATTTACATGAGGTATCTAAAGTAGCCAAATTCATAGAAATAGAAAATAGAAAGATGATTATCATAGAACCCAAAAGAGGTGAATGGCAAATTATTTCATGAGATAGAATTTCACATTTGCAAGGTAAAAATGTTCTAGAAATTGGTTTCACACCATTGTGAATATATATATATATATACACACACACATATATATATAAACTATTACATTATACACTTAAAATTAGGATAATAAATTGTGTTATGTGTTTGTCCCCAGAGTTTCATGTGGTCATAGGAGGAGCTTTTTCAGAGGTGGCTGAATCTAGAGTTTGTGATTCTGGGATGAAGGTTGTGTGATTGCTAAATCAGTCCACTGATTAGTTTGGCACTGCCCTAATCCTGGTAGCCTGGGTACAGTATAAGGGCCAGAAAGAGGGTTTTCTTCCCCCTTGCTTGCTTTGCTACATTCTGCTCACCAGAAAGTGTTTCTTCTTTGTGGTACCTGTCTCCCATGCTGCGCTATCTTGCAGCCAGCTGATGATAGACTGAGACCTCTACAATCTCTGAGCTAAATAAATATTTCTTCCTTTTTCTTGTTGGTGATGGGTATTTTGTCTAAGCAATGATAGATAAGTAACTAAGACAAATTTTTCCATTGAAAGTGGAGTCATTTCTGTGACTGTATCTGGTCATGTGGTTCAGGAGCCTTTGGAACTAGCTTGTACGTAGGGGAAGATTTAGGAACGATTTGGAGGTGCTAGCATAAAAGTAGAGCTGGAACAGGTCAGACTGTACTTATAGGAGATTCTGGTCAGTGCTCAGCATACCAGAGAGCTGATAGAAATGATGCTGGTAAAGACCAGGCATGGGAGGCTTCTGCTGGGAAGTAGGAAGGTATTGCTGTTTGGTTCCAGATGACATGTATTGTGGCTTGGTAAAATGTTTATTTGCATTTTGTTTTGTCCAGAGACTGGCTGATACTGACACTAAGTGAAATGCATAAGACTAAGTAATTTTCAGAGAAATTCCAAGGCAATTGAATGTTGAGGTAGCAGCAGGACTACTGTTGGGGAGCACTTAGCCAGATTTATGTTGTGAATCATAAAGATCTGGAAGAACGATTAAAAATATCTTGAGTTTTGCCAGAGGAAATGCTCCAAAAAAGTTTTGGCCTACAAAAATCAAACAGAAAAGAAATTGATCCTAAGAAAAACTAGCAAGGAAAAGCCAAGTATTTCAGAAGAAAACAGAAAAGATGGCCTGAGGACATCATCAGAACCTTGCTTCGAGGAGAGCCCCAGAGCACCATGCTTTAGAATGGTGGCAGTCTAGGAAAGCTGTCCCTTGGGATTGGATTTAGAGTGCTCAGCAATCCAAGCACTAGACCCCTATAGTCCAAAGAGAAGGATCCTGGCAGCTGCTTCAGCTGCCAGCAGATCTGGGCATCATCCATATGACATTGGTTTTAGATGCATGAAGAATACAAGAGCTGTGGAGTGAGAAAAGCTTCCACCAAGATTTTGGAAGAAGACAGGCAGTATGCCTCTGTGAGGGCAGTGCATGAAGCTGTGTGAAACCAAAGGTGCATAGGAGAACCCAGAAGTTTTGAGAAGCCAAAGACATTGATTGTCTGAGAAAAACTGCAAGGAGAGAGCAAAGCTGGCCCCAAAGAAAATCCATGGGAGCTAGTACAACTTCAAGTACTACAGGTGCAGAACCATCCAAGCCCGGTGGAGTACCTATCTTGCCACAGATTGCCTTAGATGCTGCACATGGAACTATACAACTCAGTATATTCTATGCTGGGTATTGGACATTCTTAATTTTCTTATCATCAGCACATGGACCCCCAGAAAAAAGTTTGCCTTAAATCAAGGGCAATCTTGGGACTTGGACTTTTCAGCTGTGCTGAAACTTAGCACTTTGACAACTCTTATGCTTTTTGCATAAAGGAACGGACATGATAAGTCTTTGGGAACCAGTGATGGAATGTTATGATTTGGATACAGATGGCTCTCAAAAGCCTCATGTGGTCATAGAGGGGAAATTTCAGGGGTGGGTGGATCTGGAGTGTGTGATTCTGGGATCAGGGTTGTATGATTACCAAATCAGTCCACTGATTGCTTTGGCACTGCCCTAATCCTGGTAGACTGGATACAATATAAGGGCCAGAAAGAACCTTGTCGTATCCCTTGCTTGTCTTGCTATGGTCTGCCTGCCATGAAGTGTTTTTCCTCTGTGTCGCTTGTCTCCTGTGCTACCATGTGCTATCCTGCCTTGAAGCCAGCTGAAGATGGGCTGAAACCTCTACAGATTCCAAGCCATATGAATCTTTCCTCTCTTAACTTGTGGATGTTGAACATTTTTTCACCAAAATGAGCAAAGTGACTAAGACAGTGTTTTATTATAAGAAAAATAATTGATATATCTTATATATTTCTTTGAACCAAATTGTATTTTCACCTGTCAACATATCTAATAATAGCCATTGAATGCTTTCTCCCCACTAAATCAAAATTAGATTTGTTTTTGTCTTTGAATATCTCAGACAGACAATAAGATGCAGAAGTACAAAATAAGAGAAGTGCTATGTAGGTCACTTCATTAATATTTTCCTTTTCCAAGACACTGTCTCACATTTACTGTGATTCTCAAAACCACCCTATGAAGCACTCATGTAAAAGTAGATAGATTAGATGGCTAGCATTCTATACAAAGAGATAAAAATACAAACTTCTGGCAAGTTCAGGAGTGAGTAAAACATGATTGAACATCATAAATTTAGCATGGTGAGGGCCAGCCAAATAGCTCAGTGGATTACAGTGCCTGCAAGCAGGCGCAGCTGCTGGGGTTCAATTCCTGGCCTGCCATACTGGCCCCGCCCCCCCCAGGGTGTGCTGAGAGGGCAATTGAGACTGGGCATGGTTGCACACGCCTGTAATCACAGCTCTTGGGAGGCAATAAACAGGTGGGTCACTATGAATCCAATCTAGTAGTGAGACCCTGTATACCCTTCCCTAAAATAAATAAAAAGACATTACATGGTGAATACACTTAAAAAAGGTAATCACTAATTTTTGTTTTAATTCTTTAAAAATTAGTAATGACTAACATTTTTTCAAACTGAAACACCAGGATAAAGGCTTTTCTGTGAAAACACTTTTGTAGGTCGTTTACATCAATCAACATAAACCTGGGTAGTACCTATTTACATGAATCTTACTCTATCTGCACAAGTTTGTGAAGAAAGAATTGCAATAAAAGAAAACATGTTTGTGATTTTTAGAGGACTCAATAGTTATATGTCACACATATTGAATCAATTTTTAAACTTCAACTTTTTAAAGCATCAGTTTAGTAGAACACATCCTGAGCTTGTCCTTTTAGTCCAGTGTCTGGCTGTAGCTTAGTTAATGGTATTCACACAGGCACACAGCTCACCTTCGAGGCAGCCTGTTTTTAATATGACCAAGAATCATAGAAGTATAACCCCACTAGGTGAGGGATCTAGTTATGGCCTAATTACTTTTCAATATGTTAAGTTCAAGATATAGGAAGAAGGAAAGAAGGCAGCAGAAATTTTCAATTTTCCTGATTTAAAACTTGATCTTAAGTGGAAAATAAAGTCTCCACGGTTTTATTGCTTTAAAGAAGATCAGAATGACATTTAAGGACATTCTTGAGGAAGCTGAACATTCACAGCTACAAATGCAACTCCTTGGAAAATAAGCTTTCATTGTGTATATATTTCTTTTTTGAATTCAAAATGAGCCTCAAACTTTCAACTCCAGATGGGCGGCATATGAAAACTGTGAGTAGATTCGGCCAAAGAGACAAGTATTTGTTTCTACCCTGTTTAATGTGTTACGTCCTCCAAGTAACAATAGAAAACTCATACTTCTTAAAAAAGAAATGAATAACAATAAATTAAAAATGAAATGTGAAATAAAGTCCAAGAAAAATATGATTACATTCATCAATATTATCAACAGCATTTAGAAAACATTCAGGGAAGTGAAATCTAAATGCCTAACTAAATTTGTCGTTCAGACTTATTTAATCTTATTTCTGTTTCCAATGATAACTGAATAAAATTCTTCAGCTTTATTGAACTTTATTTGCTTTGCTCTTTATCATCAAGATTGAACAAAGAGCTGCTAGAAGTGTAACTAATACAGGAGCAGTGAATTAGCATTCCAGAAGGCATATAGGGATAATCTACAGTTTAAGATAATTTATTGCTTAAAAATAGCAATTGGAAATAAAGTAAGAAATGAGAAATGCATAAATGATATGGACATGTTTCACAAGCCCTAATAGAAGTTGACAGGCATGGTAGTTTATTCTTGTAATCCCAGCACTTGGGCTGCTGAGACAGGAGGATTGCTGTGAATTTGTGGCCAGACTGGATTACATAGTGAGTTCAAGCCAGCCTGAAGTAGTGAGACCCTGCATCAAAGAAAAGAAGAAAGTAATATAAATAGTGAATATTTTAATAAATGAGATATCATTAACCATCAGAGAAATATAAATCAAAATCATAGGTAGAATGATTTGTAATAAAAGACAAAAAAGAAATAACAAATTCTGCTAAGGATGTAGTAAAAAGAGCAGTCTCATCCAGTCTTGGTGTGTAGGAGATATACAGCACTGTACATTGAGAAACCTAATGGATGTGCACATGTGCAAAAGACAATTTTCTTTAAACATTTTCTAAGTAGCCCATTTTTCAGGTCTGTATCTTATCTTGTATTTGACAAATTATTAACCTCCATGCCCTGAGTTCTTGAGGAGAGAATTATCTTCTTACTATTGTGTATTATTATTATTTTTTTTTGTATTTGATATAGGATCTAACTACACAGATCAGACTCATAGTGATCCTCCTGTTTTAAGCAACCCAAGTGCTGGGATTACAGGCACCACCGTGCCTGGTCTCAATCACTGGCTCAGCATGCCCTGGGGGTGGGGCCGGCACAGCATGCCAGGGATCGACCCTGGTCCCTATATCTGCCTAAGCAGGGGCTTTAATCCACTGAGCTATCTGGCCTGCACTACTGGGTATTCCTTTTTGTAGTCTATAAATATTTTATCTCTGATAAGATATTTACTCTTCCTTTTGCTTTCTATATTTCAAAAAGTAGTAAAGCCATTGAAATGGTTAGTCTGCTTTTGTCCCCTTTTCTACTTTTTTTTTTTTTTTTAATCTGCCCATTTCCTACAAATTTTTTCAGTGTGAAAAAAAGAAGATATGCATGCAGGTGGCTGCTTTGATTTTTAATTAGATACATAGACCAAGGATTTTAATTCACTATAATTGACTTTAGATTATGAGCAGTAAGAGTGCAGTAGGTATGGCATTTTTACCCAGTTAATTAAATAATGCTCTTTATATCTGAAAATAAAAGGTCATATTTTTGTTTGTTTAAGTTACATCATGGATATAACAGTGGTTTTTCCATTTCTTTGGCAGTACATCTTCTGGTCTCTATGATTTACTAGATGTCTGCTTCTATTTTAAAGTTATTGGTATTTGTCATGTCAAGGAAACATAGAGATAGACGTACTTTCTGCAAAACCCTTTTAGACTTATGTGACTTAAATTGTAGGCTATTTCTCTGCTAAGTCCTATGACTTCAAGTATGAGTGTCCACATTCCTTCTATGTGCCTTTCCGAGCAGTCCATAAAATGTCCCTGCCTGATTAGTATCTTTTTCGGTTACCTTTTACCCAGCTTGGACTTCCATCCACCACCTTGGCATTCTGACTCTGAAGAACTGTTTCAAGACAGGACCGGCACCACACTCGTGACTGTCTTCACCTTCCCTGGAATGCTCATGTCACCACTTACCATGTTCTAATACTTTTTAATTTTTTTTTTTTATTTTAGGGAAGGGTCTACAGAGTGTTCAGGGTCTCACTACTAGATCAGACTCATA
>NDGN011327125.1:0-16542 GCA_002564285.1 Tympanoctomys barrerae
CCATCAGTCTCTCGCGGGTAAAGCTTGGGATGCGGAGCCAGAGCCCGCTCTGTGCACAGGGCATCCCCACCACCAAGGATACACACCCAGAGGCCAAGCGATCACCAAGAAAGGTGGACAGGGCTTGAGAGAACTCACACCCATGGGTGCCTCGGGACCATGTCTGAGAGGGGGGCAGATCCACGCCACTACTGACACTCCTTGCCCTGTCTCTGCTGAACATGGAAGCTAATCGTATTTGGAAGAGTCTGCTGTCTCACACAGCTTCCATAAACCCCAGTATAGATGCTCAGGGCTGAGACTGGTGCCCACACAGCTAGCATGAGGCAGGTACTGTGCTCGTCATCTCCATTCTACTGGAGGAATCTGAGGCCTCCATCACTCATAGTATACAGCAGAGTTACAGCACAAACCCAGTTCTCCAGGACACAGAACTTGTGTCAAGCACATTATACCCAAGAGTTGCGCCTGGGGGTGAATCTGCACCTGCTTCTTCCACGTCCTAATAGGTGGTTCATATGCAACCATATCTGGCTGTCAAAATTCCTCAGGGCAGGTGAGGCATGTGTGCTACTGGCACCTAGTGACTAGGTGTGGGGATGCCACTATGCTGCTAAATATACTACAATGCACAGCATAGCTCAAAAGGTCAGTGGTGCCCAAGAACCCAGCTTATCCTGTTTCCTGGGCTTCCCTTATGTGTGCCTACAGCCTGCAAAGACTTTATATTATCTTTTAATATTGAACTCCACAATGCAAGATTCCTGACAGTTCATATGCACTTGGCTAACTCTTCTCCCTCTCTTTTTACATTTACCACAGACAATACTCTGCCTTCAAATCTGATTCAAGTTATAGTGCAGAGTATCTCCAGAGACAGGATGGTTCCTGAGTTTGGGACATATCCAGAGTAAAATGCTATGCAGAGGAGAACATCCCTGAACTCAGTTGCAACACACACACACACACACACACTTCTAGGAGAAACATACCAACTGGACTCTAAAAGTCACAGACTACAGGATTGTTTCAAGAAGGCTACAAAAGCTACTGTCCTCATCCAGGAGGCAATCATGGCAACAAGGGCCAAGAAGATGCAGTACTGAGTATCTAACTTAGATGCTTGGACATAGCAGAGCACATCTTACCTGTACTACTCAAGCCAATGCTTTTCAACCCTGGGTATGTATCTGAGACTTGGACTGAACACCTGTGGAGTTAAGAGAACTCCCTGGGTGCTTCTGGGACCTATCAGCGATTCAGGCAGATCTGGACAGATCAACATCCCTGATCTTATGGAGCTTATACCCTGGCAGAGAGGCAGTCAAACAACCCACATCTAACATACTGAGTGGTGACAGGGGCTGTGGAATAAAAGCACAGTAAAGGCAAACAGGAAATGTTATGGCCAGAGAAATCTTCAATAATAAAAGTCATATATAAGTAAAAGCCTGAAGGTGAAAGAACCAGCCACGAAGTCAAATGTTTCTAGTTGAGGAACCAGCAGAGAGGAAGAGAGACTAAACAGAGGGTATACAACCCATTTCAGGTTAAGAAAGCCTCGCTGATACAGCAGAGACTTCAGGAGAGAAGAGCAGGGAGGCGTCAGGGGCTATTGTAGCTTCCAGGTTTGGAGGTCAGATGGGTGGCAGTGTAGGGAAGGAAACCCCGAGAAGGCAGTGGTGCTAATAAGAGGTCACACTCTGGACATATGTCTAACGTACAACCCACTACTTGCTGTGATGTATGAAAGGAATTTGAGGTGATTTCAAGGTTTTGGGTGTGAGCAATTCAAAGAATGGACTCGCCATTTGCTGCAGTGGGCGAACAACTGGGGGACAGAAGGGATTGCTCTCTGGGACCCAGCAATACATGTGCCTAATAGACACTCAAGTGGGAACATCAAATATGACGCTGGATGCATGGCTCTGGAGTTCAGAAGGTACTTGGGCTCAAGATGTAAATACATGTCATATAGATTCTCACTTATCTTGTCCCTCTGTCCCCACCCTCCACAAGCTTCTTTACCTTATAAAAGAGATGGCCAACCACTTTCATTTATATCCCTGCTCCAACCTGGCTATGTGACTTGTCCCGGATAAGCTAAGTCAGTTTTCTCACCAAGAGGGTATACAACCCATTTACTTGCTCCACGTCAGTTTTCTCACCAAGAGGACAGGAGTGAAGGGACCTACCTCATAGAGCTTTTGTGAGGAGTATTATGGGAAGAAACCATAAGTCCAGATTTAGGGAGGGGGATATTGTTCTTTTGTTTGGATCGTGATTCTCACTATCTACTCCAGGCTAATCTTGAACTCACTATACAGACCAAGCTGGCCTCGAACTCACCGTGATACTCTGCCTTAGCCTCTAGTGCTGCTGGAATTACACCCCTTACATCCTGCTCTGACCAGCGCTTAGCAACATCCCAGAGCTCTCCAAGGCCCCACACTTCCTTGAAGCATTCATGGGTCAGGTGCTACTTAGAATTGTACAGAAACCTTCCCAAAGCAGGGAGCATTGCTGGGGAGACCCAGGGCGGGACAGGTAGGCAGACTGCCTGCAGCTGTGCACCCAGAAAAGGAGACAGCTAAAAATAGGGCTTCGGAAGTCGCCCAGCTACAGCTAGAACGGCAGCCATCAGTGTGTCCCCTGGGGGATTTGTAAGTGGCACCTTGTCACAAACGCTCAGGTGGGATGTTAGCGGGGGAACCTCGTGGTCTCTTTCGCGAAGTGCAGGCAAAAATGGAGATGGGGGAGTATGCAAGAAGTGGCCAAGGCTGTCCGCAGGTCGACCCTGCGGCCAGGCCTGCAGGAGGGGACCTGAGGGGGTGCTGGCGGGAACGGGATGCCAAGCTCGGGCGGGTGGGGTGAGCGCGGCTCGGCTTCCCCAGTGCTCAGAGAGGGAGGCCCCACGCGCGGGAAGAAAGGGACGCGGAAGACGAGAGGAACGGGAAGCTGGGCCAGGAAAGGGCGCGGGAGGGGAAAGAGTGAGCCGCTCTCAGCCCGACCAGGCCCCGAGGTCTATTTACATCTGAGGCCAAGCCGCCTCCCGCCCCCTTTTGCCCGGGTCAGGGCCTGCGAGGCGGAAGGGCTTCGTAACCGTGGCCGGGGCGTCCTCCCAGCTCCCCTGGCCCGCAGGTAGCAAAGGCTGGTGCTGCCGCGGGTGATGGGCTAGGCCGGCGAGTCTGGCCTGAGGGGGCGCAATGGGGGGCGCCTGCAGGCCGCGCTGGGCCGTTAGGACGCACCGGACGGGACTCCTGCACTCCCGGGGCTCATCTCTTGGGCCTCTGGTCTCTAGGCTTCCCGCGGCCCATCCCCAGCCGTCAGCTGTCCCCCGACGGCGCCTCCCCTACCTTCGTTCGCCAGGTCCGCCATTTTACTTCCTTAAGCCCTCCCACAAGGCCCCGCGCCGGCCCGGGCTTGCTTGCTCTCTGCCAGGACGATTGCGCGTGCGCATTAAAGGAGCCGAGGCTGTGCGAAGTGGGCAGTTTGCGCCTGCGTACTGAGCCGCGCGCCGAACCTAAATCCAGCTCGTGCTCCGAGCACGCGCCTGCGCGCTAACTGTCCCCGCCTCCTTTTCCCGCCTACAGAAAGGGCGTGACCAGGATGGTGTGCTTGTGTGAGTGCGCGGGGGAGACGGCGCGTAGCTGGTAACGCGGTCTAGATAGATGTTTTGTGTGACTCGATGCCCTTTATTTTCCTGTTTTCTGGGGGGGGGGTTCCCCGAAATGGGACCGTGAGCAGGCCGAAGCGCAGGCGCCTTCCTTCAGGTAAATCCCCTTGTGCGCGGCCTTTCCACATGCGCAGGGGGCGGGGGCGGGTAACGCCGGATCCCACTTTAAAAGTCTTAAAGACAAACGCGTTCCCGATGTCTCTTTGGACGGTGGCGGGAGGGCTCAGGGTGCTGAGAGAGAAGCAGAGATCTGCGATCTGTAAAATGGGACTATCAACCTCTTAAGCCTGCTCCAGCCTCTCCATCTGTAAAGTAGCTTCAGGTACCAGAAGGTCTGGTTCCTTCTTTGTGCACCTGAAGTTGGCACTTTGTTAAGATTGCAAATTACTGGAGCTGGGGAGATAGCTCAGAGGCTTTAAGCGCCTGCAGGGCAATTTCAAGGTCCTGAGTTGGATCCCTGGCAGGGGGAAGAAAAAAAAGATTACACATTATTATTAGATTTTCTGGGGAAGAACTAGGACTCCAACCTGGAGCTTCATGAATGCTAGGCAGGCACCCTGCCCAGAGCTACATCTCCAACTCTGCCTGCACAATAGGACCTGCAGCCTCACAAGTGGAGACTATGGGAGACCTGCGGTTTCTTTTGACTCACCTGCTGCCCAACTCCCAAAGAATCCTGCAGGGTGAGCCTCGTCCCCAAAACAGCCCCGCGCCCCCTGTTCTCAGCGCCCTGGATGTCACCTGTCACCCCGGGCCAGACTGTCCTTGTGTCTCTGGAAGACTGGGCAGCCTCTCTGCCCTCCCTGCTTTCATTCTCACGAAACTTTAGGCCCTGCTCCACATAGCAGCAGGCTGAGGAAGCTTTTAGAAGTATAAACTAAAAGTATAGTATTGACGCTAAAGGTGCGTCACCTCTCAGGGCTTCAAAGGGCTTTTAGCTGAGTATGGCTGAATGTTACACCTCTCATTCAAGCCCATAGAGCCCCACATTTGGCCTCCATCTCCCACCTTGTTCCCTGTGTGCAGTTCTTTGCTCTCTGATCTCTGAGCACCAGGGCATTCCAGCCTCAGTCTTTGCATGTGGGTTGCCTTGGTTTGGGAATTGCTTTTCTTCCATTATTGGGAGTGGGGATGGAACCCAGAGCCTCCCACATCTAGCCAAGTGCTGTGCACTGAACTGTACTTGAGCTCATGGCAATCCTCATGCCTTGGCTGATGAAAAAAAACAATTAAAAAAATTATTCTTGTTCAGGAATGGGTAGATTTAATACCATTAACATTTTTCCAGCCAGCCAGATATGATAATGCAAACCTGTAATCCCAGCACTTGGGAGGCTGAGGCAGGAGGATGCCAGGCGGAGACCAGCCTAGGCTACACAGTGAATTCAAGGCCAGCCTAGACTAGTAGTGAGACCCTATCTCAAAACAAAATGATTTTACATTACATAGATACTCAAAATAGAAAACCACTAAGCCTGAAGGAGATCATTGTAAGAATAAATGCAAACACAAAACACCATTGCTAAACCCCAGGTAGCAGTGGATGGCATGCTCAGCCAAGGTGCCCGGCATGCAGCAAGATTAGCAAGCATTAGAGCGGCATTCAGGGCAGATTAACACCCCCAAAAAACTATCTCCTTGAGTGAGGAGAATTGACATCAGGATGACTGGAACCTGTGTGATTTGTTGTCATTTGATGCCATGTCAGCATGCGGCCTAAAGTCATGTCATACACCACCTCCAGCCCACGCTTGAGGAAACTCCCAGCAATTTGTCATCACTCACTAAATATAGTCTGGCTGTAGCTTTTCAAGGGACATGAGAGACATGCAGCCTGTCAGCCAACAAGCTGGCAAATTTTCCCTGCCTCTCCTATCTAGCTCCCTGTGGTGACAGTGGTGATGGCGGGTAGCGCCTGCCCACAGGCCTGGCTGTCTTTGGCTGTGTCCTCACAAGTTAATTCACTCAACACTGATTTATTCATTCCACAAAGCAGTGGTTGTTGTCTACCGGGCTGGTTGTAAAATGGGTCTCAAGTTCCTTGGCCTCGTTCCTATCAGGAACTGAGGTCTCTGTTTTCTTCTCTCTGGCGTGGGTGGTTTGTCACATCACACAGTGGAAATGTCGCTTTGGAATGTGCCACGCTAGGTCATAGCAGGGACAGTCATAGCAGGGACAGTGTGCAGCTCGGCCTGCTGAAACTTTCTTTTTCCAGTATGGAGGCTGAAACCCAGGGCCTGTGCACTGAGCTACATCTCTAGCCATTTCTTCACATGTTATTTTGAGACAGCTGGCCTAGGAGAGTTTTTAAGGCTCCTAGCCACAATGACAGGGGCCCAGAAGCTGCCACATTGAGGAAGCCTAAACCTTGAGCAGCAAGTGCCCAGCTGACTTCAGCTGTTCCTGACACAGACACCATGGATTGCCTGAGAGCTAGGAGCCTAGAATGTGTTGCATAGCCCAGCCTTTCCTGTGTGTAAAGCGACACTTGGTTTTGGGGACTTCTGATGCAGCAGTGTGTACCCCCAGCACTTGCTCCACACCAGGCAATCTTCTACAGGTTAGGGCAGCAAGACCTACAGACCCTGCCTTGTAGCCTTGTAGCCTTGTATCCTTCTTGGGGAGAATGACAATGGACAAGCAGAATCATTGAAGAAGGGCANAAAAAAAAAAAAAAAAAAAAAAAAAAAGCAAAACAGTGTGGCAGAGAGGGGAGACTTTAGATGGCTGGTCAGGAAGTCCCCTCTGCCATAGTGAAGGTAACATTTTAGTAGAAGGCCTGTAGGAGAAGCATTCTAGGTGGAGCAGCGAGTGAAAAGGTCCTGGGCAAGGCGAGCTGGCAGCACAGAGGTCCGGATGTGGATGGGTTTGAAGGCCCTGGGTTTGCTCTCCAGTGCCATTAAGAAAAAAACTTTGTGGTGATGGATAGATTAGTGAGCTTGAGATAATCTCATAGTGTATACGTGTGTCAAGAATGATAGGTTCTCGGCACACAGAAACAGGCAGAAGGAAAAGGAGAAAGGGGCTTTATATTCTTTGAGGAGATAGAATTTGGGGAAAATAAATTCTGTGGACTAGACTGAAAGTAAATTATGTCCTGGGCTGAGTTGGAGAAGGAGGGGAGAGGCGGTCCTTTGTTCTAAGGGCATCAGCCATATTAGATGACCACCTTAATGACTAACAATTCATAGTAGGGCCAGAACCTATCAAAGACATCAAGTTGTACACCTGAAATGTATAAATTTCTGTCACTTATACCTTAAATCTGGGGATACATTTGTTTGAAATTTTCAATAAAGCTAAATTTACAAATATTCAGTGTGCGACTGGTCTTGTAGAACTGCCAGCTGCTTTAGACCAAGGTCAGCAGAGATGTATGCCTTACACGGAAAGTCAGCCCCAAACCCCGACCGGGCCATATGGTCCTGAGGTTTTCTGTGCAAAGGAGAAGGTGCAGTCCATAGGACTCACCCACCTGCCTTTATTAATGGAGTCTTTGCACGGACAGATACCTTGTAGCTAGCGCTCTGCCCTCACAGTGGGCCCTCGGTTGGTGACAAATCGCCCAGAATTCTCAGCTTCTGTTTTAGAGTCTGGTCAGAAATTCCAGAGGGAGAGGAAGACACCGAGTACCTGGCTGGCTGCTGTGGCCTGGAGGTCATGGGATATTATGGTTTGTGTGTAGGTGTCCCCCCCAAAGTCTCTTGCAGTCATGGGGCAGGCTTCTGCAGGTAGTGAATAATTCATGATCCAATGCTGGGACTGTGGGTGTGAGTGCTACAATGTAGTAGTAGATACAGTGTGTCAACTTGGCTGCAAGACCACGTGGGTTGGGGGCCCCCAGGGTAGGGAAGCCCCCCCCCCATGGGCCCACCCCTGGGCGTGATTGGTTCTGCCCTAGATTGCACTGGGCCGCCCCAGAGTGACTCAGCAGGGGAGAGACCATCTAAAGGGGCTGAGAAAGGGGTCTACATTTCACTTTCTCTTTGCATTGGGTTTGGACTTCATCGCAGCGAACACTCTTTGGCCTCTGGCCTGGATCCTTGGCAGACCCGCAGGCCGACTTGCACGGAGCACTGTAGTGAGATTCAGGCCTTGAGACTGAATTCTTCAGTCTCGGGTGTGCAGACGGCCTGTTGTAAGCCAACCTTGTAATTCCTTATGCATTGTACATCTTGTGTTAATTTCTGTTTCTTATATCGGTTCCTCTAAGTCAAACCCTGACTAATATATATGCTTACTCTGCGGCAGATAGCCTGATGCAGTGTAAGGAAAGGGGCTTGCCCAGTGCTGCTGTTCCTCCCTTTGCTTTTTGCTGTTTTGTATCATCAGGCTCTGCTGCCCTCTGCCCTGTGCCACTCTGCCTTGGAACCAGGCGAGTGTGGACTGAAAACTTCCACAAACTGGGAGCCAAATAAACCTTCCTTTCCTCCTGTAATTTTGGGTGTCCGGTATTTTGTCCCAGCAATGAGAGGAAAGTAACAGATGTGGGAGAACCCTTCTTTATATAGAAGACTGAGGCAGGACAAATGCAGGTTGGAGTCTAGCCAGGGCAATTTAGTGTCTTGAGATCTCATCTCAATAAACAACATTTAAAAGGTTTGCAGGGTTAGTTCTGTGCTAAGGTCCTGGGTTCAGCCCTAGGACAGGACCAGAAAAAAAGGAAAAGCCCCAGAAAGATACCTTGCTTTTCCTTCTACCACATGAAAACAATGAGGAGGAGCTGTCTTGGAAGTGAAAAGGGGGTCCCTGGAGTCAGGCATGGTGGTGTGCCTCAGTGGTCCCAGTTATTTGGGAGGCTGGGGCCATCCTAGACATCGTAGACCTTACCTCAAAACAAAAGTAATGCAAACAGTTCCATGAGTTTGTTTGGTGTACACTCATAATTTCAGGCTACCCCTTTGTAGGGATTACACAGACATGAGGTGCGGCCTTCTGGGGCCACCCTAGCTGGGGTCAAGGGTCAGTCTGAACCTTACCGGTCAGCTTCAAGCACGGGGTTTCCCCATAGAAACGAAGCAAACCAATTCTTATCCCCGGAGAAAGCAGCAGTTGTGTCACAGAGCGGCCACTGGGGGGCAGCAAAGACAGTATGAATCCGCCTCCGCGCCCCCCCCCCCAGGGGGCAGTTTTTGTTTTGTTTTGTTTTTTGCGGACTGGGGATTGAACTCAGGCCCTTGCGCTTGCCAGGCAAGCGCTTATTCTACTGAGCCATCTCCCCGGCCACCCCTCCCGCTTTAGATTTAACAGAGCTCAGAGGCTCTGCCCAAGGACCCTTCAGGAGGCAGTGGGGGGAGGGGCAGTAACAGCTGTCTGCTACCCTGAGCAGGACAGTCCCCACCAAATCTAGTGGCCACCAGCTGCCAGGCACCCGCCGCCTCTGGATGGCATGGCCAGTCCCCATACCCCTCGGATTCTAGCCAGTTTTTTTCCTTTTTTTGGTGGCAGGGATTGAACTTGGGACCTTGTGCGCTTGTCAGGCAGCCAAGGTGTGGTGATGTGAGATCCTCTAGCCAAGGCGTGGTGACGTGAGAGCCAAGGTGGGAGGATCTCATGTTTGAGCCAGGCCTGGACCACTTAGCAACTTACTGAGGCCCTGACTCAAAGTCTAGTAAGAAGGGGTGGGGATGGAGCTTAGTGTAGCTGGGTTCTATCCCAGGTACCTGGGGTTAAAAAAAAATCTTCAGCTTGTGTTTGGGGATTAGGAGACAGCATGTGACAGGACAGCAGGGCAGAGCACTTAAGGGGACACCCCCTCCCCAAATTTGGTTGACTTATCCAGCAAATATTTGTCACACAGGTGAACCTCTGTGTCCAGCCACTGGTGTGAGATGTCACTTGGGCTACAGACACTGTGTTCATCTTCATTGGCCACATAGGACCCCACCATGCCAGGGACATTGGTGGCCATCATGATGGGGGATGCTGTCAACATGGAGCAGGTGGAGGCTGGGAACCCTGTTTAGCACCCTGCAGTGCCCGGGATGCCCCCCCCCCCAGAATGCCTGGCCCCAGTGTCCCTGGTGTGCAGGGGAGAAAGCCATTTGGTTTCCATGGATACCCAGAGTTCTCGCAAGGAGCACTGGGTCATCTTTTGTCCCAGTGGGGAATTGGCAGCAGTGACTTCGTCAAGGACAGCTGGGATTGGAGCTCACCCAGAGCTCTTGATGGAGCCAAGGGCCACAATGGCCTTGCAGGAGCCCTGACAGCCTGTGGACCGCTGGAGCCCCTGGTGCTTCCCTGACTTGGGGAGGAACCCAGAGCAGACAGGGCCTCAGGCTGTGGCCCAGTTGTGGTGGCACCCGTGGGTTCCCATCTGTCCCCCAGTGCCCAGCAAGAGTTGGCACAGAGTTGCTTGCGCTGCAGTGCGATCCTGGGATCCCTTCAGGACTGGCCACACAATTTGGAGGCCTGTGGTGTAAAATCAAGTTTTGTTCAAAAATTGAGACCTTCAAGATGAGCCCAGCCTGCATAACTTAGCAAGTCCCTGGTTTGAAGTGGAAAGTCAGAAGGGCGGAGGATACAGCCAGATGTGAAGGCCCCAGGTTCCATCCCTAGTGCTGCAAGACAGCAGGGAACAAGTCTAAACGAAACAAATCTAAACTAAGATCCCAGAGAATTTCAAGATGGGCACTGCAAAATATGCACGGAGTCTGGAGACCCCAGGGAACTGAGGGCCATTTTAGTGTCACCCACAAACTCAGGGACCCTGGGCCAGCCCAAGGCTGGTGTCAGGGAGTGCAGGCCACTGAGCTGGCATCCAAGTGGCGGCTTTGTCCAGGGCCTTCCTGGCTGTGGCCTCTTTCTGTCCCTAGGAGTGCCCCGCTCACCCAAGTGGGCCCTGCAGATAGAACACCATGGACACACTTGGGCTGATCCTTGAGGGACCCCCGGAACCCCTGTGTAAGCCTAAGAACCACCCGGCCTCAACAGGGGCTCTCAATCTAGTTACCCCACCATTCCTGGGCAGTCAGCACTGCCTCCTGGCCCAGTGTGGCTCCCCTGCCTCCCAGGCCCCTAGTTAAGGAAGCTCAGTTGGAGCCATCAGAAGGCTCAAGCTCAGAGGCTCATTCCCAGCTGTTTGGGTGCTGGTGGGGTGCTCTTTATTCCCACAGCAGGGCATGGTTGTACCCTTGGGGGCATTGTGTGGGGGCTGGACCTGGAGTGTGAACAAAGACCACCAAAATGGGCATATCCCACAAGCTTGTTGTTATAAGAAACAGGAATGGAGCTGGGAGGCTGAGGCAGGAGGATCACAAGTTTGACTATATAGCCTAGTGACCTTAGTGACTTATCAAGAAACCATCTGAAAAAAAAAATGGTGTTGGGCGCTCAGGAGGCTGAGGCAGGAAGATCATTGTGAGTTTGAGACCAGCCTGGGCTACAAAGTTAGCACTAGGCCAACCTGAATTGCATAGCGAGACCCTGTCTCAAAAAGACAAAAAAAGGGGGCAGGGGCAGGGGTTGGGATGCAGTTCAGTGTGAAGGTGCTGGGTTCTATCTGTAGTACCAGAAAGAAAGACAGGAAAATGGCATGGGGCCCGGGAGATAGCTCAGTGGCACAGTGCCTGCCTGGCAAGTGCAAGGTCCTGAATTTGATTCTTGGTATGAAAACAACAAAAACAAAATAAAGAAAACAGGGCATGGTGGCACATGTATGTTATCTTAGCCCTCAGGAGGCTGAGGCAGGAGAATCATTGTGAGTTTGAGGCCAGCCTGGACTACAAAGTGTGACCCTGTCTCAACAACTAGAGAGGGAGAGAGAGAAGAAGGCAGGAAAGGAGTGGGGGAGGGAGGAAGAGAGAAAGGGCGGTGGGCCTGGGAGCACACGGTGCCTCTGTCACGCGGCAGAGCGCATAGTGGCGTGGTGGAAATGCGGTCGGCATTGGCTCCGCACACGGGCAGACGCCCGTAGTAGCGCATCACTGTGAACATGAATGTGCCCCAGGGGCGCAGGCGACTCCCCACTACATACCAGGAATCACACTCACAACCCTGTGCTTGCAAGCAGGCACTGTGCTGCTGAGCTAAACCCCCAGCCATCCGAACACCATTCCTCCTGCCTGAGTCCACTTAAGTCTTCAACAGAAGACCAGACCAACATGGATGCCCATGGGCCTGGCATGGGCCTGGCATGGGCCTGGCATGGGCCTGGCATGGGCGCACCTTTCCCTCCACACCACAGGGGCTGACGGTAGCGCCCGCCGTGCAAGGAGAACAAAACATTGGAGACCGAGTGTGTGAGATACACATTCATAAAGAACCTTCTAAGAACACGTAGAGCACAAAACTAATGGCATAAACATTTTCCAATGAGAGATGCATGGCACCTCCCAGACAGCACTTCCTGTGTGGTCCCTGCGCAGGGGTCAGGGACAACCCGGACAGTCTTGAGTTCAGGGCTGTGCCAGTCCTTGGGTGCCATCTGTCCCCAGAGTTTCCACTTTGAAGGAGCTACTTGGAAGACTCCAGGAGGGGACACAGAACACAGGAGTGGCTGCCACAGCCTGGCTGGATGCTGTGACCCTGGTGCTTTCTATTTCAGATCAAACTTTCTGTTGTGAGTTTTTAAGGACACGAGCAGACCCATTTCTATGGCTTGTTCTTTCTCAGGCTGTGGCTCTGTCATTTGGAGATGGTGCTGCATAGGGCAGGATGCCTGGGACCATCTGGCCACCAAAGGCCACAAGGCACACGCTGGGATGGGGTCCTCCTGCCCAGAAGCACTGGGGACTCTGTTCCCAAGGGCACCTGGGGGGCAGGGGTTCTGTGCCCCCTAGTAGTGCTGAACCAGGAGGGGATAAGCTGTTGCTTGTCATCGTGGTGGAAACTACTAGAGAAGCTGCAGTCCATGGTGGGGACTGGCTCTCCACACAGCCCCTCCAGCTCTGATGGGGACATGGTGCAAAGCTCACACTGCGGCAGGGGGCGTCCCTGGAACTGGGGGCAGGGGCCTCACCACAACTTTGGCAGCGTCAAGAACTGTTTTTCTCCCATCAGTCCTGAGTGCGCCACCCAGGGCTCAAGTCAGAGTAAACATCAAGTTGTCTAAGAGGCACAAGTGTGGTGGGGCCTGGAAGTCCAGGTTCCCAGGGTGACTGGGTGATATCTTCTGGGACCTGGAGTCTGGAAGGCGCCCAGGGCTGGTGCTAGATGCCACCATGCAGGTGGTGGCCTGAGTCACTGCGCTCACGTTTCACCAGGGGCTCCCCCAGGCTGTGGGAGTCCTCAGCGCTCTGCTCATTGCCAGTGTCATCTGTGTAGGAGGAGGGCAGAGGAGAGCCTGATCAGACAGGTGCTGTGGCGCTGGGGACATGTGGCCCCTGTGAAACCTGCCCCACTACCCACAGCGCCCTACACTGGGCATTGCCAAGGGCAACTTTGGGACTATGACTGCCTGGATCAGTAGTGGGTGGCCTGTGTCACGTTCCCAGGATGACCTGGCCTCTGGGGTCCCTGGGACACAGAGGTGGTTGCAGGAGGACTCAGGTCTCTGTCGATCGTCACAGGGACCTGGCTACTTCCCAGCCACCACTGCTGTTTGCACAGTGGCTCTCCTGGGTCCCCATCCCACCCAGAGGCTGCCCCAATTCCACCTGCTTTGGTGACCTGGGGCCAAGGGGTACACACCTTTGTCAAGCAGTGTCAGCGACAGGGAGGTGAGGTCACTGAACTGCAAAAGAAATCCAGAGTCAGGGCCGACGAGGGGTGAGAGTAAGTCTATAGGCCTGGGAGGCAAGGCTCAGTGACAGCCAAAACCCACTTCTGGTTCTCTCTGGGCTTAGCTTCTGCCAGGGCAAGTGGTGCTGGCCTCCCTGGCACCCAGGAGCTCCTGTGGATGTCCTGACTGCTCAGCCACTGGGGCCTGGGTGGGAAACACGCTGGGCTTCCAGCTGGTGGCCTGGGGACCATTGCGCCGGGCAGCTGCAGTCCGGGACCCAGGACCCAAACATCCTCCCCAGGCTTCCCACAGGTGTGGGTCGGTCACTGGCATCAGGATGAGGACCTCTATGTGTGGAGTACCAGAGGCAGAGGCACATGCCTGGGATCCCGACCTTCTGGGACCCTGAGGCAAGTTCCAGCCTAAGCTAAGCAACTTAACGAGACAGCAAGGTCCACGACATGCTGGGACATCACTCACCCAGGAAAGGAGTGAGGCTGTGACACCCCCCAGTGTGGCCGGACCTTGAGAACACCGTGCTGGGTGAGAGACCCCAGACATGCACACACAGCATGGACCCCATGGACAGGAAACGCCCAGGACAGGTGATTCCACAGACAGGAAGTGGCCCTGTAGGTGTCGGGCTGGCAGGGCAGATGTGAGGTGACTTCCCATAGGGTGGGGTCTCTTCTTGAGGGTCAGAATGTTTCAGAACTGGTTGGCGATACAGGCAGGACACCTGCGGATGGGCAGCCTCACCTCCCCCATGACGGCAATGGGCGTCTCCCCAGTGGCCTCGGCCACACGGTGCTCCACCAGGTAGAACATGTACTCGTCATAGAGCAGGCGGATGAGGTGGAAGGAGCCGAAGCTGGCAGCACTGCGCAGGGTCAGGTCTCGGATCACCATGGAGCTGGGATAAGTGACAGAGAGGGAAGCTCAGGCCAGATCACGGGCCTCGGCCTGGCTGTGGGACCTCGGCCTGGCTGTGGACCTCGGCTTGAGACTCCAGAAGCCAGAGCAGCCTTAGACCCACAGCCTTCTGGGAGCTCTGCCAGCAGGAGGCCCCCAAGGGTGTGACACAGGTGGGACAGGAGGGACAGGGCAGAGGAAGGTGATTTGGAGAGGTCTGGGGCAAGGTGGGTCTAATGTTGGCCTGGGGAAAAGATGTTCCCGGCAGCGGAGGAACCAGGGAGGAGTATGAGGAGAAGGAACTGGGAACCCAGTAGAGGGCTCAGCAAAGATCTTGGTCTTTGTGGTGCTGGGGATGGAACCCAGGGCCTGGGCATGCTAGGCAAGTGCCCACCAACGAGCCGCCCTGCAGTGGGGCCAACTTGTTTTGATGAGAGCCAGGTGAGGAATATTCCAGGCCTTCAGGACACTGGTCACATTTCTCTGTTAGTAGCTGGGCGACTGAGAGGCGGAGGCCTTGGGGACCTACTGTGGCCCAGGTGGGGCTCACCTGTAGAAGGACCACTTGAGCAGGAACTGTCGTGCAGCCTTGGGGAAGCTGGGGCTGCCCGCGTGCTGCTTGAGCACTTGGCTGACCACGCCATCCAGCCAGCGGGCCCACTGCTCCAGCGAGCTCTGCTGCTGCAGGGTCACCTTGAAGTCGTGCTCCAGCCGCTGTACCACACTCTCTTCGCACTGGCACACCCACGAGGCCTGCTCCTGCGGGGGAGGCAGGGCAGTGCTGACGGTGGCTGGGGCTGCACGGCAGCTTTTTAAAAAATGTATTTTGGTTCTGGGGATGGATCGCAGGGCCACATGCATGCTGGACAAGTACCCACCACTGAGTAGCATCCGAGCTCTTTTTATTTTGAACGGATCTCAGTAAGTTGCTAGGTTGGCTTTGAACCATTGATTCTCCTGCCTCAGCCTCGTAAGCAGCTGGATTACAGGTGTGCATGGGGCGGCGCCCAGGGCCCCACACATGCTAAGAACACACTGCAGCACCGAGCCACCTCTCCCCCAGCCTGAGCTCTGCTGACCTCTGCAAGCTGAGCACATGGCATAGCCCCAGAGAGAGCCTGACCTGCTTCTGCAGACTCACAGGAGTCCTTTCCAGGTCAAAGCTTGTGTTGTATCACTACTGTTTTGTTTTAAAGTGGTCTCTCTGGGGCTGGGGAGATAGCTCAGTGGACTAAGCGCTTCCTTGGCAAGCGCAAGGGCCTGAGTTCAATCCCTGGTTCCACTAAAAAAAAAAAAAAAAGTGGTCTCTCTTCTCCCTGTATGTGTATATTCATTTTATTATCACTGTTTGGCGTGCTGAAGACAGCAGGGCCTTGCACACGCTAGTCAAGGGCTCACTACGCAGCTATACTTCCAAGCCTTTTTATTTTATTTGGAAACAGGATATCACTAAGTCACTAAATTGCCCAGGGCCAGCTCAAACTTTCAATCGTCCTGCTGCAGCCTCCCAGAGAGCCGGGATAACAGGCATGCAATGCTGTGCTCAGCGTCTGTTCATTTCCTAAATGCCTGGGCTCGGAGGCCTGTGAGGTCAGCCTTGGAGCTTGTGACCCGGCCAATGCCACAGATACGCTGCTGAAATCCAGGAAGCTGAGCTCCAGGCACCAAAGGGTCCTGAGCTCTGCTGCGGCTTCGGGCAGGCGGGAAGCTGCATGCCGGCAGGGGCAGAGTCACCTGCACATTTGCAAAGTCCACGCGGTTGAGGTCGCTGAGCATCTGGCTGATCTGGGAGGCGTTCTGCAGCACAGCGCGCGCAGCCTGCGCCAGGTGGTTGAGAGATGTGTAGCGCCGCAGGGTCTGAGCGAAGGCGCTGACCACACCCACCTGCCGCAGAAGGGGCGTGGTCAGCCGGGCTGGGGCTGACAAGGAACACGTCCCCCTCCCCAGCAATGGTATGACACGGAACAGCCCCCCTCCCCAATGGTCTGCGGTGACCACAGCTGGAACACAGCAGGCCTGCTGGCATCCCACCTCCACAGGCTGTGCACTGCTGGCCCACGCTGGGGGCATGTCTTGGGAGTCTGAATTTACCACGCCAGCCTAGGTGACTCCCGCACACAGGCCCCAGGTGTGCCCGGTGGAGCGGACGCTTCGGCCTGGCCCTTGGCATCATCAACAGTTTTTTGGTTTTGTTTTTTGGTGCAGTGCTAAGGGTGGAATTCAAGGCGCCGGGGAGATGGCTCAGTAGAATAAGTGCTTCCCCGGCAAGCGCAAGGGCCTGAGTTCAATCCCC
>NDGN011327185.1:0-23241 GCA_002564285.1 Tympanoctomys barrerae
GTGTTCAGGGTCTCACTACTAAATCAGACTCATAATGATCCTCCTGTTTATAGCCTCTCAAGAGCTGGAATTACAAGGTGCACACCACCACACCAGGTCTTAGTTACCATCTCAGTGTGCCCCAGGAGTGAGGCTGGCACAGCAGACCCAGGAATTGAACCCCCAGCCCCTGTGCGTGCTTGCAGGGGCTCTAATCCACTGAGCTATTTGGCTGGCCTGATAAAGTTTTATATACCTGGGACTTGACGAATCAGATTTTAGAATTTAAGAGCAGGTCTGAGACCTACATCATAGACAACAGACTGTGAAAACATTGTCTCATTTCTGGCAAAGGCTCTGCCTTGTTTATTTTGTTACAGAAATGTTCTAAGCAATGAAAATTCTGATCCAATAAATATATAGCATTCAACTGGAAGTATAGCAAAGAATACCAAACTTTATCTTTTCTCACAATTTCTTTTACAGCTATCCCAGTGTCCTCTCAGAAATGTGAGTATCAAGGTTGCAAGATGTTTTACCTTTGACAGCCCTGCACAATCCAAGAAAAACAAAGACGTATGATACACTGGATATTTCTACCTATAGATAAGCAGAACAGAGACTTGCTATGGTTTGAAAGCAATATAAGCAAATTGGATTAACTGTTTCTTATTCTCTTCCTGTGGCATCCACTGTCATGTGGAAAGTTAGGACCAGCCACACTGAGAATTGTGCTGCAGAAATGCGCCTGGATCCTGATGTTCATGCGTGAAATGTCACTGCATTGCGACTCACTTATGTGGGCTTGTGGGGTGAAGTGCATTTGCCTAGCAACTTCTTTTGGTCCCAGAGAAGCTCAATATACACAGAGGAATTGCTGCTTTCTTCAGCGTACTCAGAAGAAATTGAGAAAATATAACCCTCTTTCCCCTCATCTGCCTCTTCTCTGCATAGATTTTCAGCGAACAGTTTACTCTTGCCCTTCATCAGGCACAGGCTGGGAAGTTCTGCTGCCCTCTGCCAAGCCCTCACTTTGAGTCGGGGTAAGGGAGCAGATGTGTAAAAGCAGAGCGTGGCGCATTAGCATTTCCAGTCTACCACATCGAAATCTCAGCATTTTCAATATATATTTAAAATAACGGAGCAAGACAAGCTGCTGCCTTCCCTCAAAATTGCCAACGTATGCTCCGAGATCTCCTGCATTTTGCATTGTGTCAGTCTGTGTCAGAGGTTTCAGGAAAGGTAATATAGAAGATGAATGAAAGTCTATCATTGCAGTGCCAAGATGAAAAAGTGACAGCTCATAATGAAAAGAAAAATAGTTTCCATTTTGGGCCTCTGTAAGTAAGAAAGTGACAGAGTCTTGGGAACTGTGAGCCTGAAAAATGGTCCCTTTGACAGACACTCCTGCAAGTGAAAGGACCCGGATATAATACCCCTATAATAGAGGAATGATGATTATTTTAGGCATTGCATGATTTTGAATAAATCCTTGACTACTCCCCAGAAAATGGAGTTGAAAGGAATCTATGAAGAGTGGTAGGTTAATTTAAGGAATAGATGAACACTTTTTTTTTTAGTCTTAAACTAACTTGGTTAAATTTATTTCTGTCAGAACTGACCAAAAGCCAATAGTATTAATAAAAAGAGAGTTGCCTGAGCAGTGATGTGAAAAAAAAAATCTCTAGAATCTTCCTTCGAGGTTTTATATATTTTTTTTTCGTGGCTTGATCTTACAGAACTAAGTTCTATATTGGGCATCATAATTCAGTGTTTTTAAACCAATTAAAATGAATTCAATGAGACAACAATGCAAGATATTGTTAATTTAAAAAATTCAATATCAAATCTTCAGATGTTAGGGATTATCTCAGACATAATTTCTTTTTTTTTTTAGTAGTTTCTGTTGCTTGGTTGCCACCTCCAGTGTTGGCCCATTTGCAATGTTTCCGGTTGCTTATGCCCCGCACAACTTTTTTCATCCACTTTGGCACTGAGATGGCCAGAAACACAGTTCCAATTCATGCAACAAATGCTAGGTCAGAGCCTCTTCCCCTGCAAATTCGCTCTACTGGGAACACATGCTACTGTATTGATTTTCTTAAACGAGGCTATACAAAATCCGTCTATGATAGAATTGAGGCTCCTAGGGTTTCCACTCTCTTGACTTCAACCAAAAGCTAAGAGAAATAAATGATCACTGAAAGAAGCGACTGAAACCCATTGAGAGACCAAAAGAGAAGCCAGAGGGGAATTTGAATTTACTTATCACAGAGGGAGAGCTGGAAAGAGAGGGCCCACTGGGCTCCGCTCAGCGCCCCCCGGAGCTGCGCTGCAAGCTCCTCCAGGGCCCGTCCCACTCACAGTGACTTGCTCCACGAGCTTCCTGATTCCAAGGATCTGTCTTCTCCCTCACAGGTGTACTTTGTCCTGTCTGACCCTCTAAAATAAAAGAAAAGCACCTATCCTCACTCTAAACAACTGTGAACAACTTTTTTTTTTTTTCGGAACCGGGGATTGAACTCAGGCCCTTGTGCTTGCCAGGGAAGAGCTTATTGCACTGAGCCATCTCCCCGGCCCCAACGGTGAATAATTTTATTATCCACCCGGCCCGACTGTACCAACTGCTAATCCATCTTTTTCCCAAAGGAAAGTTCAGATCACAGAGAAGAGCAACAAGTGAGCCACATTCCTCTGCTTCCTCCAAGTTTTCCCGAGCTGTTCTTCCCCAGCCCTTCTTGTGCTGCCCCAGGACATGTGCATGTCCATGCATGGGCTTCGACCACAAAATGAAGGACGTGGATTCACACCTGTGTCAGCCTTTCCAAGTTCTTGTGAGTGTGAGCCAATAGTACTTTCTGAGCTTTGTCTGTCAAATGGAAAACATTTGGGTCCAATTGGAAAACTTAAGTCAGTTAACTTATGTAGAGTTAGTGGATGACATTTGGATATTTAATAAGTAACAATTCTACATTTTCCCAATTTAGTTAGCCTTGATTCTTGAGTAGATGTCATATACTGCATATTCTGGAAAGATTTAAGAGGTAAGAAAGGAGAAAAGGCGAAAGGGGAATTTCAAGCATTTTGCAAAAGGACTTGAGGAGTTACAATGGGAATAAGAATGCCCGAAGTGGCTTCTTCTCAGCTTTTTAGTTCTATTTTTTCAATACACCATGTACCTAAATTATAGTAATGTTGGGTGCTGGAACACAGTGCCTGGGGCAATTACTGCAATCTACCTTTCCAGAGAATATTCCTGAGCAAAGCCCAAAATAGGAAAGATAATGAGCACCACTGAAGAGAGTACATTTTGGTATAACCAATCTCAGACAAATAAAGTCTCAAATGTAGTGTGAGTGTGAAGAAGCAGGTCCCAATGCTGAGCTCTATTAGTCAGGGACAATTTGTCCAAGTGGGTGCAGGCAGCTTCCACCCCCCCAAAAAAAAACCAGAATAGACAAAAGGCAGGGGAAGAGATTGCATTATACTGTGAACAATGCAACTCTGAAAAGATGGTAGGAGATGCCCTGATAGATCTTCCATCTCTCACACTTGTTCAGCAAGGACACACAGTACAAAGAGAATCAGCATTTTCTCGACGTGCTGGGAGAAGGAAAGTAATTTCCTGAACGAAGATTATTGCTAATCAAAAGGAGTGTTCTGTGAACTCCTGAGGGAATCAGTATGCAAAGGCACTGGATCACTATTTTGAAAAGGAAAAAAGAACAAAATATTTCTCGTATGTTTGATTTCTGCTGCATATTATCCTGTTTACTTCCTGTCTGCTTGCTGATCTCTAGTCTAGTGACTTTGTTCCCTGTATATCTCAGCTTGAACTCTGCTTTCTTTTGTTTAGAAACAAATTCCAACTTAGTACCATATGTGCACAAGAGTGCATGCGCATACGTGCGCTCACACACACACACACACACACACACAGAAGCATTCACTGAAACATGCATGAACTTCCTATTTGTCAAAATTCTAATCACCTGTAAGATGTGACTTGGGCTTAAATATCAGCCTTTCTACATAAATCTCTCTGGAGCTCATTGAATGCACAGAGCATAGATTGCCAGTCCCATTGAACTTGGCAATAAGTAGGGTGGGGGCGGGGACAAAAGGAGAGCAAGAGGGAGGCAGAGAGAGCTAGAGAGACAGGAAAAGGGTGAGAGGATTACATGGAACAAAAACACCGTTCAGATCTCTGCACTGAAAGAGATGATGTCAGGTGAGGGAGGCGAACAGGGCTTCAACAGCACCTTGAAGCAAGGATCTGGCTTCAGATAAGTAAAAGAGGAAAGGAAAGCAATTTCCTAACTTTCTACTACAACATTCTGCCCACGGACAGGGAAATTTTCTCTTGTTGATTCAATCAAGATAGACTCCATATTCAGCAGCCTTTTGATGTGATGAATCATACATGGTCAAGACTTCCAAAGCCCACATAGAATATCCTGCCTTTGTCAAACGTATGGATCTGTGCTTATCTCAGATTTTACCTCTAGATGTTGGCTTGCCTAATAAATAGAAAGACGTAAACTTAGACAATGAAAATCCAAGTTAAGATTCTGTAGACCTTATTAACAGCTAGTAGGTGAAGTGTTTTGATTTGTTATGGCACAAAAATGATCCAAGTTTGATTGTCACTGGCGTCGTGCAACTCTGACAACATGCTGTGTTCTATTGATTCTCATATTTTAAGTTTGTAAATTATTTGGTATGCAGATCTCAATAAAGTTGTCTAATGTTAAATAACATTTTTTTCTAATCTGCCAATCATTAATTTATTGCATTTCAGATGCAGTGAATCTTACTTGGTGACACTGCAAAGGACTTGAGGGCAGGAGGGACAGGGCTCAGCCTCAAGTGCTGGCCTCTAAGTTTCCTTTTTGGTCCCTTTCCTTCAAAAAGGAAGTCACATTCTGTGGTTGCTACCATTATTATCTTGTGAGTGTGTGCCTGTGTGTGTGTGTGCATGTGCTAACCACTTTTTACCTACTTCCCACTTACATTATTTTTTCCTTGTTCAAATTATGGATACAATTTATGTCCTTTGTTTGGACTCTGGCCAGCAATGCAACTTGCTTTTTCTTAGGCAAAACACCTTTCCTCTAATCTGTAAAATGAAAATAAATAGTTAGTGCTAGAGGGAGGGAGGGAAGGTGGGAAGGAATATGGAGGAGGGGGGGAGAGAAGGAGAGAGAGAGAGAGAGAGAGAGAGACAGAGAGAGAGACAGAGAGAGAGAGGACAGAGAGAAAGACAGGGACAGAGAGACATTTAAGCTGTTAGTATAAACTCATTGGAATCCCACTGACTTATTACAGCTGTGTTGATTATTCTTGCTATCACATCATCCAGCTCTTTCATCTCACAACCACTGATTCCCTTCTCTGCTTTTATTACAGAGGCCGATGCACTTCCTTTGGCCAACCAGTTTATGGCTCATTTGGTCAATGGGGGAAATTGTAGAAGAGGAAAAAGGGAAAAGCCTAGAAATCCCCCCACCTTGGGTGCTGCTGCCTCTTCCACATGGTAGATGCTCTCAGGTAGTTTTAGTGTCTTCTGGGCCCTTTGGCCCTTAGACTCCGGTCACACCTCCTTTTCCTTTGGTCCCTCCAGTTATAGGTATGGAAGAATCTTACTATTATCATTAGCATCTGGCTCTTCAGTTTTGTGAACACTGTTAAGTAGTAGGCTATAGCAAATTCCCCCTGTTGAACTACCTAGGAGGGGCTGTTTTTCTAGTTGGGCTCTGATCAATCTATCTGCAGAAGAACTTTTCACATCATCTTTATCAATTCATGTATTTAAATGTTCTCTAATACTTTCAAGTATTATCCATTCCTGAGTTAATTTTCCTAGGTAGCAACATGGCTGCTTCGGAAAGAATGTAACTTAATTCTTCCTGTCAGTTTCCCTTCTTCTTCCTGGCTTCTTTTAGCAATGATCATGCAAATGAATAAATAATAAAGCCAACCAGGGTTTCTTTGTGAAATTCTGCATCCCCGCCGAGCATCTCCACATGCCCAAGAAAGGAATAAAGTCTCCTATAAAGTCAATTTTGCGCTAGCAAATCTAGATAATTAAGCAAATGTGTTTTTTCCTCTTTGAATTGTGAAAGACTGGTCCAAATCTTCATTTCAAATATAAAGGAGAGGCAAAGTAGGAGAAACAAGAAAAAGGAAGGAAGAGGAAGAGGGCAGCAATAGCAACTATAATCAAATGAGGACTATTAATATATTTTTCCTTTAATTCCCATATTCCATAAGTTGAATACAAATCTTACCCCCATTTTCCAAGTAGGATAACTGAGACCCAGAGAAGTTAAACAACACTTAAAGTCATCCATGCATCAGTGTCATGGAACTAGGATTTAAATACAGCTTTGCTTAATCTTAAGGCCAAATTGATGTTATGATAGAGAAGTACAGAGAAGAAAAAGCCTGAGATGTGAGCTACAGAGACAGAATGAAGACCATTAGAGGCCCAATCAAAGAGCCCAGGACATGGAAAGATGAGATGTAGAAGGTAGAATCCAGGTGGCAATGAGAAAAGGCACAGAGAAAAATTTCTCTACTTCTTGTGCTTTTCTGGCTTCAGGTACTGGAAAGAGAAGGGACACACTGGCAGCAATGGTGCAAAACTATTCTGGACAGGAAAAGTGACCACGTGTGAGAAGTGAGCTGGCACTTCACAATGGCATCCACAAAGCCAGGGGGTCTTTTTAGCATATGCCATCCCCTAATAGGTAGGCAGTTCCTTTGGTATCTTGGTGAAAAGGAGTCTTTGGTTTTTGTTAAGATGTTTTTAGACCCTGGAGAGTTCAGAGAGGAGCAGGGAGATGATTACAGGGGCTGGAGTGGTTGATTTATGAGGCAAGATGGCAAGACTGGTGCCGTTACTGCTTGGATAAATGATAGCTAAGGGAGGCATAATGACATCTATAAATATTTGTAGGGTGGAAGCAGCGTTAGGAGAAGGGATTCGTGTGGTGCTGAAGGAATATGATACCCTCCACTTGCTTTTGCTGAACTGTCAGGAAAAACTTTCTGATAGCAGTGTCATCAGAACCGCAGAAAAATCAGCCAATGGAAAGGATGGAAATGACAGCCCAGGATCATGTAATACTGAGTTCCAGAAGAAACCATGAAGGGTACAGAAGGGCATCCTTGTTGGACTTAGGGATGGAGGGGAGAGGCCTGTGTAGATCCTCTGTGGGGGTCTAGGGTCATCTTGCCCCAGCCTTTCTTCTCTTCTATCCTCTTTGCACTTGTCAGTCATATTTATTGTGCCATTGTTCAAACTTTCCTCCTTTAGTGTGAAACCCTTCTTTCCAAATCTGTGCATTCTAGGTCCACAGCAGACGATACTCCCCCATAGGCAAGGTGGTGAGGTAAGGACATGAATATAAAGACAGAGATAATCCTCTCCAACGTAATGACTCACTACCTATGTGCAGAGCTGAGCAGGGCTCTGACCCAAAATTATAAGACAATAAAGGGAAGAGCACATTGAAGGACGAAATGGCAAAGTTTAGAACCAGGGTCTTTTGTCTCTTTCATACCTGTCTTTATTTCTTCCATCCTGCTTCAACCTGAGCCATGAAAAATAACAATAGGTAAGAAATCCACCATCTCATGTTCAAAAAAATGAAGGAATCACCCTTCCCCAACATAATTCTAAAAAGCCTCACCATCCATGCTTCTCACAACTTCCTAGAGTTCTCAAAGATGACACCTTGATTTATCTGTGGCAAAAGCAAACAAAGATCTTTCCCTTTTTGCCTGACCCTCTCACACTCTGTATATTACTGTATATATTTTTGTCTTATGATTTAGTAGCTGAGATGAGAAATTTTCTCCCAGAAATTGACAGATTTCCTCTTTGTGGGCTGAGTCTTCCTCTTGCAAATCCTACGGTGGACTGGTCCACTCCTTCCTACAAAAGTAAGAGGCAAAGGCATGAACCCAACAGCCTGGGCCAGGAAGAGCATTGGTTTGAGCCTAGCTTGGGAAACTTAGTGGTTTAGAGAGTCTCTGACTCAAGGTCTTAACAAGGCAGAGGAGATCTTGGAATTCAGTTTAGTGCAAAAGCCCTAGGCTCAACCCCTAGTACTGAAAGTAAAAAGCATAAATAAAACTTTCTTACCAAGATACTATGATGTTTGGGTCTAGAGTGTTCTCTCTTTTGAAATACCATTAATAAAATCAGTTTCCTTCTTTGTTTGGTATTTGTGTTTGAGAAAAGAATCTTGATGAGTGAATTTCAGTTAGGGAAAGTAGATGGGGCATTTAGAAACAAGGTTTCTAGGAAGAAAGGCCCTGGCACGAACCTGGACCACAGTGGCTGGAGGGGAAGTGAGTACTGTGGGGTGAGGTACCCTTGCTGCCCCTATTTTAAAGGGAATGACACTAGCCAAGCACTGATTCTGAGTTGATCATAAAAATAAGAGAAAAAAATAACTGTCCTATGAAACATACCATTTGAGCCAGGCTCCTGGCACCTCAAAACTGCTTAGTAACTGAGTGTCATCCTCAGGATAGTGCTTGGCATGCAGAGGGTTGGTAAGAAGTGTTTCTTAAATGGTTGAGGGACTCGTGTTCCCATATCACTTCCCAAACTCAAGTAAACTATCATAGCAAATTGTGTTGCTAAGTGGATTAAAAGCCAAGCAGAGATTGATCTGGTGAGGGTCCCAACCCGGCTTAGGATGCACCACTGTCATGTGAGCTTCTTCAAATACAAACAAGAACATAGCACACACCACTGGAGCATGCCACCCACACAATCGTCCATGAGATTGTGTCCCTGACAAGCAAAGCTGGTTTGCAGATCCCCAGGCTCACACTGGACCACGGATAGTCAAGAGCGACCCTGTGTGATCCCAGCACCAGCCCAAGTATGGTCACTGGTGGAAGGTGCAGTGAATATGGACAATTGGTTTGAAGAGATAAAAATGCATTCCCAAGCCAACTGTACTAAGTGCAATGTATTTTTCATATATTTAATGGAACAGAAATTTTTATCTTAACCAACATTTATGGGCATTACTAGTATTCTGTAGAGGGAGCAGAAACCTGGTGGAGAGAGATAGCAGGTAGGGGAATCATATTATTTTTATCATAAGATTATGGCAGTCTGTTTTCCACCCCCAAGGCTCCTTTCTCCTCCTCTCAGCCTGGGAAAACAAGAGATTATAGATGGAGGCCCCCATCATACAAAGCTCCTGCTCTGTTAACCCTTCCTCCATTGCAATCCTGGCACCAGAGATCGAATTATTTAATGCTAATGTATTGTTTTTTCACTGCCTGGCTCTGAGAGATCCAGATTTTTGGCTCCATGGATTCAAGCATCAGCCAAAGCAATAAACAGGAGACAATTCTTCATTATCACCCCTGGAAGCTGCTCGGTGACAATGAGGGAATTGGGGCTTGGGTCTGTGAGTGTTTTTATACATATTCAGAAACCACATTCTGAAGTTGTAGATTTAGAGATAATTCATTTTATCAATTCTGACCATCCATCCCTCCTACTTTGCTTTAAAAACTAGGACCTCCAGGAGATCAACACAGATGATAAAATGGGAGACGATGATCCCAGTGCTTACTTTTCTTCTTTAATTTACCACATTTCCATAACTTTCTACCCCTTTTCTCCTTTTCTCCCACTATCTCTGTCCCAACTGTTATTTTTATTCAGATGTAAAGAAAACCTGGCTAAGAATTAGCCTCATTCCCTCACTGTAACCTTACCAAGTTGTATAAGTGTGGCTAAGTCAATCATGCAGACCATTGTATCCTCTCTTGTAAAACAGGTCCTGATGTCTTTGTAGCTTCTCTGTACACTAAATAAAGTTCCATATGCTTCCTGTATGTCCTTTAATCCATGGCTGTAAAATCAAATAGAGCACTGAATGGGAACTGTTGTTTCATTGCTCCATTCCTGATAAAACAAGGCAAAGTAATGTCCCAGTCTCTAGTGGTAAAGTCACTGTTGTTAATTGCATAGCCCAGTATGGACCTCAAAGTCCAATTTCTAATAGTGCTTAAAAATATTGCACAGCACAATTTGCTGAGCTTTAGTGCAGCTGGCCAAACACACTGCTCTGACCATTCTCCTGGACTCTGGATAAATGAATTCTATGCATGAAAGGAAATATGGAGTGGTCCTCGAAGAGCCCAGGATAGTTTTGGGAAAATAGTCCTATGTTTGTGGCAAAGCATAAACTTTCCCTATGGCAAGAGTGGACAAGGGCACCTGCAAGGTTAGGTGGCAGAGACGACATCCAGGGGACAGTCCATCCTCCTATACCTGCTCCACAACATGCTCTGCTTTTTGTGAGTTTCAATTAGGATTTAGAGTCACAGCATATAGTTCCTGGCCCTAAAGACTGCAGGAAGGCAGCCTGAGTTCCTCTTCTCCTGACTCTGCTACTAAAAACTGTTCCTCTTGGAACTTGTGAGCACATCACAGATGCTGAGCAGGTGAGCTTTCAAAAAATGGGGTTCCATCTGAATAATCTGTCAAGCTACAGATGACAAAAAGCTATTTCTGACTCCAGCCGGAATGAGTGATTGCTTTGATAACAAATTAAAACAAGCTTGGAAATTGGAAATTACCAGAATTAAGCTATCTTCAGTGAATGACTGAGCTCCTTCCTTCAGTACATTTTCTTCTATATCGGCCATAAACATGAGTTCTTCATTAACAGAAATTGGTTCATTGCTACTGGCCACAAGGGGAATGTGTTGGACTCATGGCAGTAACTTCCAACCTGATCAAGAAGACAACTTGTTCTTGATGGGAGTGCTTTCTTGGGAACTTAAAAATTGTTAATATCCCCTTTGGCTTCTTCCACATGAAGCAAATTGTAATGTTCAACTTTTAAATGTTCGAATATTTTCTCTGTGTGGGATGTTTATGACGCCAAATAATTTCTAGATGATGACTGTTTTTAATAACCATCTAATTACAGTATTAATCAGAAATGTCCTTTTGGCTTACAGAAGGCACAAGGGACAGAGGTAAGAAACAAAAGATATTCCTGCTGCAAGCCACTTGCTCACAACTTCGAAGCTGCCTATTCAGAAGAAACAGAAGTGCTGCTCAAATCCAGGCCCGATCCACACAAATAGAAGAGGGAATAGTCTCCCTGTTAATGGATTATTGAATGCATTCAAAAGAAAATGGGCGTCTTGTGACTCCCCAAATTCCTGTAGACCCTGGACACTTCACTGCATCATCTTCTTATGTCACCTCATTATGCAATGGAAAATGTTTGCATTCGGTAGAAATTTCTGTTACTGCTTTTTGTCTGTGTCCTAGCCTTACCAAGTTTCAATTTCAGTTGTTCATTTATTTATTTATGTATTTATATATTTTGGGTATTTTTTTAAAGAAGGGTCTTGCTGCAGAGTTCAGTCTATGCTTAGACTAACTATATAGCCCAGGCTGGCCTTGAACTTGCAGGAATCCTCTTGTCTCAGCCTCTCGAGTGTTGCAATTGTGGGACTATGCAACCACACTCAGCTCCCAATTTTCAATTTTAGTATGTGACATTTTCCACCTATTTTACTAGCATATTTTATCGATATCTCAATGACAATCTCTGTTTTTTCTTTCCTCATTTCCTCTTTTGTAGCTTTTCATGGAAGATACAGAAACGCTAATAATACCTGGTCTAGCTCTCCCCCTTCCACTAGTCTACAATGAATACATGTACACATAAATATGTTTCTGTGTGTATGAAAGCATGTATGTTTTGTGTGTGAGTGTGTATGTGTATGTGTGTGTGTCTCTGTATATATGTAAGAAATACTGAACATGACCAGTGAGATTTTTCCACAGTATTGGGTGTTTCATTAGTGGAATTGCCCTGATACTCTTTCCATTTGATGAGATGGTAATTTTCCTACTTCTCTGCTCACAGTGAGCTTGATGGACAGGCCCTTCTTTAATGTACAAATAATCTTTATGACCCTTGTAAGCAGGTCTGATGATACTCAGCTGAGTAATGTACCAGAACTGAAATTTCCATCTACTTGATGTTTTGCACAGAGGTTTTGATGAAGTCACTGTCACCTGCTATTAACTTAATATCAAGTCTTAATAGGGTCCTTTTCTCACCATCTCCACGCTGTTGGGGTCCAAATTAATTACTAAGTAAAAATTCTGCCACATAAATCCTCACTTCCCAGTGAAGGAAAAGAAGTTTCTAACTTCATTTAAAGACTCTGAGAGCATTGTGTGAAACATTTGCCTCCAAGACATATCTAAGAAGTCTGTGTATAAATGAGAAAGTTGGAGGTCCCTGTAAGGTGGGGGCTCCTTCTTTCCTCCCTCATGAATCTTCAGTATTTATTCTTGGCATCTTCAGATTCATTCTCAAATTCACTGGACTCTTCACTTACTGAACTATAGTTGCAAAGAGTACAATGTTCTCCCAAAGTAAGATGCTTTTAAGGTGTTCACTGCTTCAAAAAGAAAAAATAGCAAATGGGACAAAGGACTAAATGAGTTAAACTTCCTCTAATCCTGATATTCTGTAAAATATTATGAACTTATGAAAATAAAAATTTACATGAGAAAGTCCACTTAATGTTTGTCTGATATTACATGGAATTCTATCCTGAGGAACACATTTGTTACTAAATGATAATATCACAGAGGCCTCAGAGTCAGTGCAGGTGGCAAGTGCAAGGTCCTGAGTTTGATCCTTGGTACTTCAAAAAAAAAAAAATAAATAAAGTCAGTGCAGGAGAGCAGGAGGGGATAAAGAAACTTAATCTCCACGAGATGCAGAGTTCAGGTAAGTCTGTGTCACTGGAAGCAGCGATAGTGTGCTACGTGTGGTCAGGAGAACATGGATTTCTAGTTCACAGTGGCATCTGAGAAGATGGTAGATGGACTTCTCAAATATTCCACAGACCAATTAAAAAATAACCTTGCCTAAGTCACAACTCTGTCATTTCAGATCTCCAAGGACAACAGAAGAAAAATGGGAAGGGATAATGTTAGAGCCTGCAAATTGGAAAATTATGAAAAGAAGATAATAATTAACAATCTCAGAGATGCCTAAAAATCCCATTAGCATATAGAACCCTTAACTTTAATTACTTATCAGATGCTTTACAAAAATCAGATTACTCGGCTCACCCTTTCTCTGAAATCAGGCACTGCATTTGGGGAGCTTCTCATGTGTCTCACTGGATTCTTTTACCATTGGAATAAAAAGCATGTCTCATCTCCATGTTTTTTGTCCCAACTGAGCAGACCTACAGCTCTTCTTTGCCTGGAATTTTATTGTCAGTTGCGGGAGCCAATTTTTCAAGTCAAGAAGCCCCTACAGTTGGAGTTCCTCAGGGTCTTAGCTAACAAGCGACTACCAAGGCCCCAGCAGCATGAAATTCCTGCTTCCTGGCCTCACACTGACATGAAGTACAAGTTAAAAATCCAGGGTTTTCTAGTATATGGCTAAAGAGATCTCTCTAGTTCTTTGCCTGGAATCACAGCCTTGTTTAGTTTCTTTCTTCTTTTATACCTGCTTCTACATCTTCTTATTATATCCCCCTTAACAAGCCACCTACACAACATTCAAGATTTTAGTCTACTTCTAGGGAACTGTACTATGGAGCACTGTAGCTGGCTGTATCCCCCCAAGATCTGGAGGAAACCTCCAACTTATCAGCTAGTCCCAAACCCTTCTCCGTGTACTAACTACTGTTTAGTCTTATTTTTTTTCTTTCAGAAGAGCAGAATTCTTATAGTCACCCACACACAAAGATTTACAAGAATTCTTTAAAGATTTTTTTTCTCAATGACTTGAAAATATTTACTTTATATATTACAGTTTACAAAACATTTTATTAATTTAATATTATTTGACATTAAAACTAAACCCTAGAAGATCAAATTTTACCACCTCAGTCTTACATTAAGCTTCATAGGACCAAGAAAATTAAACAGCAAGTGGATTCAATAATTGGAATGAGTACTGGCACATTTGACTTTGATTGACTACTTTCCTACAAAGCCAGATGTTCTTCTTTCAGGATATCTTTCATATGTCTTCTTTTCTTCTGTTTCTCCTTTATAACCTTGATTTAACACCCTGCTCTTACTCAGGTATACCAACTGTCTTCTAAGTCATTTTCTTCTTCTATTTCTCCTTGTTCCATGCCGCATATCCCTGCTAACCTACATCTTTTTGTCCCTTCTTTCTGATCCAAATCTTACAGATATGTCTTGTTATTAACCTTTCTCTCCTTACTGTCTTATCCTGGGGTTTATTTGTTACTGAATCATGGTCTAGCTTTACTGTACAGTACAGAAATGAGTATCTGGCAGTTGGGTGGCACTGTGGCAAGTAGATAGCATGTGTGCCATTAACATAGCACCTCGGCAGTGAGAGGTGATAGAGCTCCTGAGGTTGGAGAGATGGCCATGCAACACTAGGCACTGTGAAAGCTCGGTAGAACTCCCACCTACTGTGCCTGCAGTTCGGATTGCATGCCTAATAAGCTTATTGCACTAGAGGAAGAGGTTGGAAAATTTTAATTTAGTACTGTGTTTAGCAAGAGTGATTAGACTCTACAGAATGAGTCTAAATTCTATTCTGTAGAGTAGAATCTTTACAGAACTGGTGCAACCAACAACTAGGTTTAAAACCTACAATCGATCCTAGACAATTCTCAAGTTTTCCTATCTACAGACTTAGATTTTCTCGTGTAGAATATGTTAGAACCTTGAAATAAAAGGATGCTAGATCCTCAGAGGCAGTGCTGGAGGCCAGCTAAGAAGAAGTGCAGAGTCTATATTGGTTCTGAAATAGGGAAATAATCCCTGAGATACTGGACTTTGCTGTTATAGCAGATTTTCCCTCCAGTGTCAAGTTGATAGCCTATAACACCCACACCTTCCCTCCTCATGCCTAGCACAACACTATGCATATAAGGAAATGTTCAACGCTTATTAAATCTAACACAAACAAAAAGTCATAACAAATGGATTTCAATGAATAAAAAGGATACAACCATTCATGGATACTAGTGTGCAATGATTCAATAAATAATACAAGAAATAAACATCAAGGAAGAAAATGATGATTATGTTTATATCTCATATTAATTATTCTTAATAGCTATAAGTTGAATTATTCAATTATAAAAAGTGAATAAAAACAACAATTAGTTGTGACATTTTCAGAAAATACTTATCATAATGCTCACAAATTGTTTTTTATTTATGTAAATCATTAAGTAAGTAGATGAAATATATAGCTATACTCTTTAAAATAAATCTATTGTTTTCCTAGTTAATGCAATAATAGTATTCTGGTGATTTATTTTATTTCCTCAGGGGTAAAAATTATTAGTAAACAATTTTAGCAAGTAGCTCAGAGCAAGGCAAGCCAGACATTTGGGTGTTTGTTTCACCTACTACATTCGAGATGATGTTCATAAAGTTACTTTTCTGCGGGCTCAGGGCTTTTGCATCAGGTTCTTATGTCCCCATCCTCTGTATCACTCAAGATGAGTTTCCAAAACATGACAAAACCCAATGCCATAAAAGTGTTAGAAGCCAACAGAAACCGTGGGTCACTAACTTTTATAGAGTGACTTTCAGAAGCATAACCTTCCCCACCCTAGTAGCCTCTGCAGCTGCCAGCTATCTCAGCCGAATGGCTCAGCCTCCTCCCCAAGGGCCACTATTGAGAACTCAAGGACCACCTGTAGTTGTAGAAAGCCCAGCCAAACAGACTGGGGCACCAGAAATTAACTCTTCTATCCCAAATCAGATATGTGGTTCATTAACAGCCATTTAATGAGCTCATGGTTTTGCATCAGAATGGTTCCTATAAGGTTCTTTTTATGCTTTTCTGCTCCAACAACCATAAATCCACCCTCTTTTGTGTCTACTCATGCCAAGCCTCCTGAGCCTTCTGAGTATGTGGGCCCAGACTAAGGCAGCAGCCAGAAATCTGCCCCAAAATAGGTTCAACATGACACAAAGGGTCTCTGCCACTCCCAGTCATTCTCCTGCACCCAAACACAGGAAACCCCAAGTCTTAGAGTCTTCCCTACGTTTCCCCACTCTCTCCTCAGCCTTAATTCATGCCCATCAATGATGTCATGGTTCTCACATAAATATTATGAGGTAAGTGAAAAGTGCAGAGACTGTCTCCAACATTAATTGCTGGAGATATTAAATGCACATTATTTGTCTTGATTGAAGTAAAAAAAAAGAGTGGTGCTACACCGACTGCACTGTTTGCTATTACTCAATAATTAGATGAGGTAAAGAAATGGTGCTTTCCTAGAATTTTTGAAAACTATATTTATAAATAATGAGTACACTGTATTTAGGTAATAAACCTAAAGGACCTACCTCAGTGAGTGGGCAGAACACATTTCTAAAGCTCCTATGGCTTCAGATATGCATGTTCAGATTCCCATCTGTAAAAAAGATGTTTTAGTGAACTATATCTTCTTTTATATTTTCAACTCATATATAAGTAGTACTATATGAATAGAAACATCACAACACCCACAACAAATCTAAATTTTAAAGGATGAAAAAGAGGAAAGAGGAGTCTCTTGTATTTTCCTCCTTTCAAGTTGTGAATCTCATACACATCCCTAGGGACAGGAATTCCACTTTGGTAATGAATGTTCTAGCAAAATGTGGTGAATTATAGATATGACGCTGAAAGGAAGAGTCATGCAACCCAGTTAGAAAGAGATACAGAAATTGCTATTTCTTAATTCCTGCTCCACATCACAAAGAAAAAGTTCTCTCTACAGCCTGAACATGCATGGCTGGTGCCTGCCCTTTCTTAGTATAAGCTGGCACATAGATTGCTATCGTGGATGCTGTGGGCCGACTGCTCACCAACTCACTGCAGAGAGAAACCTGTGGAATCGTCAACACTTCCCACTTGTCTTTGTTTCTGGGTTCTCGTGCCTGAATTCTTTCAATTCATATTGTATTCTGGGGGAATTTTTCCTTAATTTCTTTGCCCAACTTCCTTCTTATGGATCAGTCTACAGGAATCCTCCTCCAGGAAGATGTGCGGTATTGGGGGACAGAGGGTCCACGAGCCCTGGCATTTTTGTTTCCACATAACAGGCACCTATTGAAAGCAGCTAAAGGGCATTGTGTGCTGTCCTTGACTCTCCGGAGCACAAATAGCATTTATCTCTGGGCAGCGGGCAGCGCCAACGTGGGTTTTTGTCAACCTGTCAATTTTTTTTTTCTTAAACAGAAAGCAGAGTTCAGTAAATAAAGATAAATGATTGTGCTCCTTCTCTGCAGACCCTGGAGCTAAACTGAACAGGCCTCTTATGGTTTGGCCCTGCTTCATTGACTGTTCAGACAGCCCAGTAATACGACAGATGTACCCAGCCGTTGCCTCTTCCCCGCTGTCCATTAGATTATGTTCATTTTGTCTGAGATGCCATTAGAAGTCTCAAGGTCAAAGAAGTCACAGGAAAGAAAAGAGGATGACTAATTTTCTCCTGCAGCCCTTCAATACCCGAAGAGCCTCCAGACAGGTGGGCTTCTGCCTTGTGAGGGACACAAAGAGGAGGGAACCGTGCAATTTACTTGAAATAAAATGCAGGTGTGCAATTAACCCAGGCACACTTCTGGCAAACAGCATGGCTTGGCATTGGAATTTTTATTTGAATCAGGAGAATATTCTATGAGATATTTTCCTAAATGACAAATAAATGATTTACCTGCAGCAATGTGCTGAGAAAGAGCTGTGAAGCATAAGAAGCTTGCCTTTCACCCTTTCTTTTGTTTTTTTTTCTTCTTTTCTCTTGCTTATTTTATCCATTTCTTTTTCTTTCTTCATTTAAGAATGAAAAAGGTAATTGTGTTTACATCCTAAATAGTGTCCCTCTTGGGGTTTCTTGGGGATATCATGCAAATAGAGAATTTGTCCCTGCTTAGCATCTGTGGTTATGCATGTAATGGTCCTTGAATTTATATAGTGCGGTGCTCCTGAGCTCAGAGCACTTAATGCACACGGCTGCATCATTAACACTAAGAATCACAGAGTGCAGACGCTAGATGAGTCTGTGTGGATCACCTGCTTCAACTCCTCCTTGGATAGCAAAATGTGTCAAGCCACTTCATAAGTGCCTTTCCTTGATTTGTGTGTGGAAGGTGGCAGGTTCCCCTTCTGAACAACGGCAGGAGCTACGTTTTCTTCATCTCCGAAAGGCCTCACAGCCTCTAATGTAAGCCTGGCACAAGGGACAGCGCTCTACCTTCCACCCGCAGTTAGAATCACAAAACTGGAAAGTTAGAAACTTGAAGATCATCTAATCCCTCCAGAAATCTAAGTTTCTGCCCACACATCCAGAAAGGAGAAGCGCCAAAAGGAAATTATGCAAGAGGGCTCCATATTTTCATTATTATTTTAATGAGATTCATTCTCATTTAATTTTAAATATTTTTGAAATATGATATGAGTTCACTGTTTGAAGAAAAAATTTCCATTGCTTAGGGAAAAAATCCTAAAGGCAACCTTCATATGGCACCCTGGGGAGATCGCCATCAAATACTGAGCGAGTGTGAGCAAGAGAGCAGAACTCAATTCCCAGTGCACAGCTACCTACTGAGCTGGGGCTGTGCAAAGCAAACCTATGACAACTCAGTGTGGCACCTGCATGTATGCCAGTGAAGCTTTTCTTTCTATGTGACTGTGCAGAGGCGTGGATTGAGCACATATTGCTTATCTTTGCACTAAACTAAAGGCTACGCTGGGAATCAAAAAGATGAAGTCTTTATGAGCTTATGAGTGTCCATGAAACACATTCATAAGATACATAAATAACTATACTTGTCAAACTATAAATCCATGTGCACAGATCAAGACATATGAGAACTAAAAAAAGATAAATTAGATGAAAGAAAGAAAAGAAAATACAAATGCATTGGGAATTAGAAGGGAACTTGGAGACCACTGCTTTAGCAGACCAGTAAGCTGAAGATCACTGAAATAATACAACCTGTGCATGACTGCTCAACTCAGAAAAAAATAATAATAACCGATGCTGTTCTACCCTCTCTTCATCTTCACTGTAGGATTTTTGTTTTTTGATTTTCATTTGTTTTTGTTTTGTATGCTGTCTTCTCTAGATGATAAAGAACCTGACCCTATGAAGAAAGCAGAGTTTAAAACAGGAAATAAGGGGAGAGATGAAGAGCCACATCACATGGTTCGGTGGACCCAGGGTCAAAGAGCTGTTAAGGAACAGGGCAGAAACAGCTCCACTGGTAATCAGCCCTTGGGCCATGTCTCAGTGTGGGGCACCACTAGGTGGTGTGAAGGTGACACAAAACCAAAACTGTAGAGAAGACAGCTTCTGCTCTTCAAGAGTCCACTTTCCTGGAAAAAGAGGAGAAGCACCAAGAGGTGGCCATGGTCTTAACAGAGGGGCAATCGGATTGCTTCAGAGGCTGCAGGCAACTGCATAAAAACCCAGGCTCAGCTCCTGTGCTCCAGACCCATACATCTGTCTAGCCTGTTGACATATGTATAAGGACAGCATACACTGTCCTCATTTTTAAAAATGAAAACTTTTGGAATTCCTAACTCTTTCCTAGCCTATTGCTTCCTTTGCAGCCCCTTATCAGCAACACTCCCTCAATGACCATCTGCATCAGCGTGACATCATAGCCAACATCTTCTATCCAGCCACTTAAGCTGAAACCCTGGGAGTCATGCTGGATTCCTCCTCGTCCTCTGCTCTTTGCATCCAGCCAGTTCTCATGATTTGGCTTCATCCATAAATAGCTCTAAAATCTTGGCCTCAATACGAATGACCTTGTTCAAGACACCAACATCTTTCTCCTGGAATGTATGCTGTAGCACATACTCGCACGTCTTCCTGCTTCCTGGCCTGCCCCTTTTCAGTCTAATGTTTTCCCTAGAACTTAATTGTTTATTCTTTAATTCACACATGATGTTCACTTTCTTCTTATTTCTGCTCTTAGGGTTAAGTGCAAAGCTGCTTACACATTACAAGGTTTCCCCCTGTATTTTTCCCACTCACTTTTCCAACTTCATCTCTCACTAATTTTCTACATCTGCCCATCTATGTCATTAATACTGAGCTCTGCTAGAATTTTTGATATTGCCATGTCTTCTCCTCTTCAGTCATAGTATTTTACTATCAGAATGACTTGTATATTTCCCTGTGCAAAGTAAACAGATATACACATAAATAAAATGGAGAAATACACACACACTCATGTGGCTATTTTCAATTCATCTCAAGATTTTACCTTAAATCTCAATTTGTCCAGTTTCTTTGACCCCCAGGTATAATTGAATATGGACATTTTCTCCATTGCATCTTATTTGTTCTATCACAATGTCCATCACATTTGATAGTTGTTCCTTTAAAGATAAACATGGGAGGACAGGAAGGTCTCACTTTTGTCCTGCTTTATCCTAGAGTTTTGCACAAAGCATGTACATAGTATTTAATTTGTATTGGATGGCTGAGTGCACCAGTACTTGGTTATGTACAGAATATTTATTCTCAGGTAAGCAAGAGTCCTAAGATGGAAAAAGGGACATTTTTAAGTGAAAATTAAGTGTATTGCAAGCAACTTAAAAGAGCTTTGTCCCAGCGGGTTGGTACCATAGCGGATCAGACTACAGCCGAGATAGTTATTTTGCTCAGCATTAAATTCATTCACAATTGTTAATGGGACTGAAAAAATAATTACAATGGTAACAAATCAGGGGTTTGTTACACTAACTAACTTTTCTCTATTAGTGCAGAATTTACTTTGAAGAGCAGAAAGAGCAAAGTGAGCAGATTTCATAATTACGGGACTTTATTTTCACTTTGCTCTAACTTTGCCAGTGAAACAGAACATAAAGAAAGCCTTTTGCCAATGGACAATTACACAGCACATCTCAGGATTATGAGACACTGTGTAACCTTTTCTCCTCCTTTCTAATGTGACTGAGTGCCATCAAAGTATAATTCTTGCCCTTATAGAGGGAAAAAAGCACTTCAAACCACTCTTCATATCTAATGGCATGATTTCATGTTTATTAACATATAACCATAAAATTTACAATTTTTGAAGCACCTAAAGAGATCATACAGACCAGCTAATCCAAACTTGTATTTTAAAAAGCTGAAACTAAGGTCAAGAAAAGATAAATGCCTCTTTCTAGGAGAAAATTTTGGAATAAGAGAAACTCACACCAAATGAACAGTAATGGCTGCCTTTATAGAGATATGATATAAAGTGTCACCTTTAGGTGCAGAAAGAGACAAAGAGTTGAGACAAGTGCTAAAGCAAATACAAATCAAAATAAATTGACAAAGCTTGCTGGCTTAGCTCAGATGGTTTAAGATAAACAGTGTCTGACAGTTATTCTTAGCATGCACATAAAGGGAAAATATGCTACTCTCAGTAGAAAATATCTCTACTCTCAGTAGAGAACTTGGAATCGCATTTATTTGTCTAGAACTCTAAGTGCATCCCAGCCCCAGCATCACAACATTTTAGTGGATGGCCCAGCTCCTCACTATGCTCACTAACATTGTGTGTTTGGCCAACTTCAGCCCCTGTATCCATTCTCACAATCTAAGGGTTGAGAACTTGATCAGGCCTGTGGAAAAATTCTACTGCAATGATAACTTCTTACATACTCTCTTTACTTCTTATCTAAGATTCAAGAACAGGTTTGAATTACTTCAAATCTATACACTGAGTACCTTATTTCTCAGGATTTTGATTTGTAATGATGTCTACTGGGCTTTTGTAGGCAACAAATGTAGTCCAATTTCTTGAAGTTACACAGAGCGAACGCTAAGTTCACTATCTCTTATCTTTTCTACATGTTGCTCTTAACCATGTCCATTTCAAAAGTTTCCCAGGCAAAATAAATTAGCTCATATATCAGCTAAGTTCAGAAAATCAAATTCTGGAACAAAATACAGTCCAGTTGTACATCAGTTCATGTATGCTTTGGGGGGGAGAAACAATTTGGTTCACAAACAGAAGTGCTTGGAAAAATTTGGTTTCTATTTGCAAATGCTGCATTGAGTGAGATACACTAGTGCAGCCACCCTCCCCACACAAACACACACATAGGCACATTTTACAGAATTATGGAATGAACTTAGTTTGTTAACCGAGGTACTGCTGTATCAAAATATTCATCAAGGAAACTGAAGAAATGAAAGGTCCACAAAGATGTCTGATCCATTCACTTCTATATCTTAACAAGTAAGATACTTGAGATCTGCTTCATGAACCCACTAAAAATAAAAATTCATGTTACACTTGATCTACATATCAGCAAAGTCAATGACCAAACTTGAATCCTTTACCCAAATCTCCCCACTAGCTGCAGTTGCCACAACTAACTGCCTCCTCTGTTTTGAAGCCTTTCTTTCTTTTGGCCTTTAGGACACTGTCCTTACATCACGTTCTAACCCACTAGCTGCTCTTTTTCATGTTGCTCTTCTAATTTCTTTTCATTTCACCAAATGAAGTATTGAGCTACTCTAGGGATGAGACTTTGGATTTCTTTGTTAACTATATAAAGTTTTGAGTGATTTTAGCAAAGCTTCTGCCTTTAAATGTTATCTAAATGTTGTTGGCTTCTATCTCTGATCATTTGCACTAAGTTTTACAGTCATGAAATCATCTGCCTTTCAACATCTACAGCTGGGTGTGTAAGAGTGAACATTGACCTGCATAACTCTCTTGCTTTTACCACAGATCTGTTCCTTTTGCTCTGTCCTCCATCCTAGTGAAGGGTTGCTCACTCTTCTATCTGCTTCAGTTTAAAGGCTTGAAATCAACCTGGATTCTTTACTGAACTCAACATCCAATTCCAGATAAAAACCCTGCACTCAAAATAATGTCAGACTGCAGCTCTTTGTCTATCTAGTGCACGCTACCACCACTTCAGCAAGAACACTGCAATCACTGTTTTCTCACTAATTTTGCCATTAGAAATGCACTATTCTCACCAACAGTGGAAAAGGGTTCCACAGCTTCTCCAACATTCGTTGTTGGTTGATTTCTTTATGATAAGCATTCTTTCTGGGGTGAGAAAGTATCTCAGTGTTGTTTTAATTTGCATTTCCTGAATGGCTAGTGATGTGAAGCATTTTTGCATATATTTATTAGCTTCTATAATTTCATCCTCCGAGAAGTGTGTGTTCATCTCGGATGCCCATTTCTGGATTGGGTCTTTAAATTTTGGG
>NDGN011327196.1:265-14550 GCA_002564285.1 Tympanoctomys barrerae
TTTTTTTTTTTTTTTTTTTTAATCATGGAAGCGCTCACTTGCTTTATTGAGGATTTTGGGTTTAAGAGATCCCAATTCTTTATTCTTCAAAGTATTTCCCACACAGTTTGATTTTAGACCATGAACTCATTATTTATCTCATGCCTTCAAGATTTCTACCTATTTTCTCTTCCAGAAGATTTAGTGTTTCTGTTCTAATATTTAGATATTTGATCCATTTTGACATTAGCTTAGATCATGGTGATAGGCATGGGTCTAATTTTAGTCTTCAGTGTGTGGAAAGCCATTTTTTCCCCAGCATCATGTATTAAAGAGGCTATCTTTCTTCCACTGAGCATGTTTGGCCGCTTTATCAAGATAAAGTGTCTTGAGTGTGTTTGTAGTTGTGTCTGGATCTTTTAATCTGTTCTGTTGATCTTCAGGTCTGTTATTTGCCAGTGCCATGCTGATTTTATCGCAGTAGCTTTGTAGTATAACTTGAAGTCAGGGATTGTGACGCCTCCTGCCTTGCCTTTGTTGCCTAGGATTGCTTCTGCTATTCTAGGTCACTTCTAGTTCCAGATGAATTTTAGGAGCATTTTATTTAGATCTGTGAAGTATACTAATGATATTTTGATTGGAATTGTATTGGTTCTATATAATAGGTTTGTGAGTATGGCCTTTTTTTTACAAAGCTGGTTCTTCTTATTGATAAGCAAGGGGTATCTTTCTATTTTCTGATGTCCTCTTTGATATCTTTTTCAGAATACTGTAATTTTCACGTCTAGATTTTTTACTTTCTTTGTTGCATTAACTCCTATTTCATTTGTTTTTGAATGCTATTGTGAAGTATATGGTTTCCATAATTTCTGTCTCATGAGTTTATTATTTGTGTACATGGATGCTATTGATTTTTGAGTGTTGACTTTGTTTCCAGCTGTGCTGCTGAACTTTATTATTAAATCTAGAAGTTTTTTTAGTGGAGTTTTTGGGGCCGTCTATGTAGAGTATCAGTTCATCTGTGAATAATGATAATTTACCTTCTTCCTTTCCTATCCTTTTTATTTCTATTAATTAATTGCTGACTAATATTTCCAGAACTATTTTGAATAAGTGTAGTACAGTAGACATCCTAGTCTTGTTCCTGATTTTAGAGTGAAATCTTTCAGTTTTGTCCATTTGGAATGATGTTGATGGTTGGTTTGTCATAGATGGCTTTTATCAGATGGAGGTAAAAAAACCAAAAATATGTATTCTGATTTTTAGTAGAGTTTTTAACATGAATGAGTGTTGAGCTTTATCAAAAGCCTTTTCTGTATCTACTGACATGCTCATGTGATATTTGTCTTTGGCTCTGTTGACATGGTATGTTACACTTATTGATTTATGTATGTTGAACTATTTCTGCATTCCTAGGATGAATCCCGCTTGGTCATGATGTATAATCTTCTTGATGATTGGCTGAATCTGTTTTCTAGTATTTTATTAAGGATTTTTGCATCTATGTTCATTAGGGAGATTGGCCTGTAGTTTTCTTTTGTGATTGGGTCTTTTCTGGTTTTGGTGTTAGAGTAATACCTGCGTCCTGGAATGAATTAGAGATAATTGCTTCCCTTTTAATTGCATTGAAGAGTTTGGCACATATTGGCATTAAATCTTCTTAAGTTTCTTGCAGAATTCAGCTGTGAATCCTTCAGGACCTGGGCTTTTCTTTGTTGGTATGTTTTAAATTACATTTTTAATTTCATTGGCTGATATTGGGTTTCAGGATTTTTTATAACTTCTTGATTCAGCTTTGGTAATTTGTATTTCTTCTGTGTTTTCCATCCTATGAGATTAAAGATTTTCAAAGTAGGGATTGATGGCCTTCTGCAATTCTCCCGGATCCATAGGGATTTCACCCTTTTCATTCTTTATTGTTTGAATTTCAGTTTTTTCTTTCCTTTCTTTGATAAGGTAGGCTATGAGATTATGAAATTTATTTATTCCTTCAAGTAACCAACTCTTCCATTCATTAATTCTTTGTATTTTTTTCTTAATAAATGCATTATTTTCTGTTCTGATCTTCATAATTTCCTTCCTTCTTTTGGCTTGACTTGCTCTTCCTTTTCTAGAAGTTTGAGGTGCAGCATTAAGTTGTTTATTTTTGCCCTTTCAGTTTTCCTGAATTGGTGGATTCACTGCCATAGCTTTTCCTCTGAGGACCGCCTTCATTGTGTCCCATAGGCTCCAGGTAAGCATGTGTGCCACTGAGCTATAACCCCATCCTGTCCCACAGGTTCCAGTAAGTTGTATCTGAATTTGCATTTGATTGTAAATATTGTTTAATTTCTTCTTTAATTTTTTTCTGTTACTCATTGGTTGTTCATGAAGGTAGCATTACATTTCCATGTATTTGTGTAGTTTTTGTGATTTCTTTTTTCCATTTCCCTTTTCATTGCACTGTGGTCAGATAATATCCATGCGTTTACTTAAGCATGTTCTATGTGTTAATATGTGGTTTATTTTAAAGGATATTGCATAGGCAGCTGAGAATAATGAGTATTCTGATGTTGCTGGGTGGAACACTCAACAAAGGTCTATTTAATCAATTTCTTCACAAGTTTGGTTCAGTTCTATCATTATTAGTATTATTAGTATTATTATTTTTGCAGATATTTTGTATTGTTGATTTGTTTGTGACAATAAGAGTATTAAATTCTCTTATTAAAATTGTGTTACTGCTTATTTGATGTTTCATGTCTATTAATATTTATCTTATATAGTTGGGTGCTCCCATATTTGGTGTATATATATTTAAGATTACTATCTCTTCCTTTTGCAGTTTTCCCCTAACAAGTACGTAGTGACAGTCTTCATCTTTTTTGATTATTCTTTTTTTTGTTGATTATTCTTGTTTTAAAGTTCATATTATCTGCAAACAAAATAGCTACTCTTCCTTTTTTCTGGGTTCCTGCTCCATGGAGCATTGTTTTCTATCCTTTGAATTGCAGTTTTCCTTTTGAATTAAATGCATTGCTTGTGTACTGCATATTATTGGATTTTGTTTCTTGATCCACTCTGCCAGTCTGCTTCTTTTGATTGGTGAATGGAGGGTACTTACATTGATGGCTATAACTGATATGTATTAGTTTATCTATGTCATATTATTTTGCTGTTGTAGGTTCCCTACTTTTCTGCCACTGTTTAACTGTTTGCTCTGCTTGGTGGTTCATTTCTACTGTTCTTGGAATTCTGGTAAATTTTATCTCTTCCTAGAATATCTTTCAGTATGAAGGAAGGGATATTACATATATATGTATGTCTCACTCATTTCTATTGGTTTATTGAAAGGAATAGTTAATGTTTAATTGATCAATTTTGAATGCCTATATCTGCTAATCTGAACAATTAATTTGAAGATCACAATATGCAATATAACAAGCATAGTTAATTTCCTATCTTCTTGTCAGAAATTCTGTATTGTTTTTATTTTGTTTTCTTATGTTTTTATTCTCTCTAAAATGAAAGATATGATAAAATGCTCAAATAAGCTCATTTTCTTTCAGTTCTGTATGTCAGAGTAAGAGACTATGCCACATTGTACTGATGTACTTCGCACAATTCTTCAGGTTAGTTGACTTTAGTGGGTGCTGTACCTCTCACAGTCTCAGTAGGAATCACCCACTCAGCTGCATTTGGCTGGATTAATGAAAGTAGTTTTTAAAGGAAACTTCCAATTTAAATTTACAGTGTCATTGTTCTACATACCATATTTTGAGGCTGCATCTTGTGCAGGTCTATTTAAGGTTTTTTATCTGATTCCAAATTAAAGGAGATAGTATAGAATAGCAGAGAGGGAGAGGGAAGGGGGGGAGAGAGAGAGAGAGAGAGAAACAGAGAGAGAGAAAGCAAGAGAGAGTGAGTGAGCTCACTGAATGCAACACTGTAGAATTATATGATTATTTTAAAAGAGGAAGTGGACAAATATTTATTCACTTACTTTACACTATAAGGAGATTTGTATAGACAGGTCTGCCTTTCTTAAATAATGTAATAGGGCAGGGATATAAAAATTTTGAATCTTGTGACAAAGTTATGAGATCTCAGATGAGAACAACTAGCTGCAAGCATCTACTTAATACTTTTTGACTTTTGGAAATTTAGAAAGTCTACTCTGGCCTAAGGTCCTCTCAGTCTTGATGTTTGTTACATTTTATATAATATTATTACTACTCATTGATAAAACTCAGAAGGAAATTAGATCATTACCAATTACTACCTGTTATATCTTCTAAGGAGGTGATGTTTTCCAAGTACCATGAAAGATCTAATAGTCAGTAATTACTGGACAGTTAATACCTGTGTCTCTTTATCTTAATGGTATCATCAATTTTATAGATGAAAGTTTGAATGAAAATTCAGGAAACTACCTGTTGGCATCCAGCCAAAGTACAATTACTATGCTTAGAAGCTTCAAAGGTCTATTTATTGGAACTCACGTATCTTTCTTTATGTATTCACATATTTGTGCTCTATATTGATTTGTTATTTTTTCTAAAAGGGACCATTAGTACCACAGGTAAAATGGATTCAAAATAATCATTGGTAGATAATGTTTGACTTCGGCCTCTAGAAAACATGTTGGTAGAATGTGTTAACAAGACTGAAACATAGAGGAACAGAGACCACAATAACATGTATGGAGGAGAACATTAAACACAGTAGTAGCCTAGATTTGAGTTCTGACTTTACCTTAATTTGCTTTGTGCCTTTGACTGATGGTGTTTAATCTATCAGGGCTTCAAAGGGAATAAATTTAATGCAATGCGCATAATTTATAGGATTATTTCATATTATTCATCCAAAAAGTCAAATACAGAAGAGAGTAAGAGATCTGTCTGAATGCTAGAGATCTGAAGAATCCAGTTGGGGACCTGGATTCCATGGCAATATCCTGCATGAGCCCAGCTGGAGTCCTAGAGACTAGGACAATGTCTCATGCAAGGCTGTACCACGGATCTGCACTGGGAACACCCAAAGGTCAGTGGTGGAAACCAGAAAGTCTGTGCTGGTGGGATGAAGGCTCTGTGCCAGCAGGCTGAGGGATCTGCACTGGAGCCAGAAGCAATGCTGAAAGTGTGGACCAGCACTCTCCTGAAGAGAACCGCAGCCATCCTCAGCGGCAGCAAGGACCCGAGCTCCTATGACAATGAGAACAGTTGGGTTCATGTCAGGAAAGCCAGTGTGACAAGCTTCTCCAGGAAAACCAAAGCACACCATCTTCCTCTCCAGTTCTCCTTTTATGCTTTTGGCAACAATCCTCAGGGGACCCTTCCACACCCAGCATCACATTGACTCCATTCAGCTGGCATTAAAAGTTAACCATTAGTTAATCGCACAAGTCTCATACCTACTTTCATTTGTCTGTAAAACAGAGGGGCTTAAATAATCATGTGCATGATTAAAAAAAAATAATGTGCATGGGGGTTTCTCTTGATGACCTTTGTAGGAGAAATTTTATGTAACCTACTTTTTGTGTAGTCTCCTAAATCACCTTCATTTTTTTTTTATTGGAAAGCCTCACCACTATAATTGAAAAATAGAATTATTTTTAACCCCTAGACGTTTCAGAAATTTATAGAGTTTTAGGTTGGAAAAAAATTCCAAGATTATCTGGATCAGAGTTTGTCAAATTTCTGCATGCATTAGAATGAAATGTACTTCTTCTTGAAATGATGAGTACCAATACCCCACTTCTGGAGTTTTTCTTGATGTTTAGGTCTGAGGTATGGCTCCAGATTGGCATTTCTCACAAGTTCTTAGGTGATGTTGATGCACTGGTCCTGTAACTGCATTTGGAGAACCACACAGTTCTCTCAAGTTAATTGAATTAACCATGCCTACTCATCAAGTTAGCAGATGAACCGAGACCAGCAAAAGCCTTTCCCCAGTGCTGAGGTCAGAGCCTTTTCCAGGACACCACAATTCTCTGCTTTGAATTTGGGTTATATGATACAGACTGAAAAGTCCAAGTGAATTTATTCCAATCCACACTGCTCTGCAGATTAACTTCAGGCTTCTCTTGAAAGGAAACTTTTCCAGTCAGCAGTAGAGTCAATATACCTAGTAATTTTTTTCATTTCCTTTTCTTTTTCCCTTCCCTCCCTTTTCTTTCTCCCTCTCTCCTTCTTTCCTCCCTTGCTTTCTTCTTTCCTTCATTCCTTATCCATCAGTCTGCTTTGATGATGAATTAAGCCAATAATCAGACCAAGGGAAGAGGTTTTATGAGTGAAAGTCTTCTGCCACAAGGACAGATGGAAGCAAAATAATACAGCTTGTTTCAATAAACATATTTTGAAAAAATACTTTTGTGATTGAGTTGTTCTGTGTTAATAACAAAACCCCAAAGTAAGCTGGACAACATATCATGAGAGATGTTAGTATATTTAGAATAATCTTGTTTAAAAAAAGTAGTCCATGTGATATGCATAATGCAGAGATGAAATTTACTCTCCAGTCCCCAGAGAGGAGCATAATCAGCCTTTGAACAGGCCTGAGACTTCCAAGGGACAAATAGGTTTCCTGAGCACAGTGGTCTTCCTCTGGCTTCTGAGGTTCTCAATAGTGATTTCTGCCTGCTCTCTTCCGATTCTGGCATGACCTTCACGTTGACCTTGGAAGCTGCTCTTTCTCCCATTAACGCTCTAAGACTTCAGTCCCAGGAGCCCATGACAGTTGTGGAGGGAAAGGCATCGGGGAAAGCCGTGCAAGGTTTCTGGATGCAGAGAAACTGGGATATAAACACATATATTGTTTTAAATTGCTGCAGTGGGGGTCACTTGCTGCACCACAGCTGAGAATTGCTACTGGCTCAGTCACACATTTGGAGTTTCCCTGGAGGCCAGGAGAGCACACATTTTAGATGGTGAGCCTTCAGAAATTAAGAACCCCAGGCCTGACCTTTAGGCAGTTTGATCTAATAGGCCTGGAGTACAGTCCAGAAATCTGATTTTAAACAAGCACTACAGGTAGTTTTTACTGTATAATCTGAAAACCCCACTTTGGAAGCTACTCTAGAAGCTAGAGATAAACATTTTTCTTTTTCTTCTAAGTCTATTTCTTTTGTTCCTAAGTATATATTGTCTGAAGGAGGATAGGTTCCCAACAAATATAATTGAGTTAATTAATTAATTCATAATGCCACACCTTGGAGACATATTTTGGTTAGCTTTCCAAAAATTTAGTTGTAAATACAATGTGAAAAAGCAGATTGATTTCTGTGTCTTCTCTGAACCTTTATGTGCTCATGACATCTTGTTTCCTTAGCTCTAGCTGTTTATGCATTTGTGCATTCAAATTTTTCCTCTCTTTAAGGAACAGAACTGTATCCCAACCTTTTTATTCATCCACCATGACCTCCGACACCTAGCAAAGTGTCCTGGCAAAAGAATGTATATATATATATATATATATATTATATATATAATATATATAAGAATTATATTATATATATGAATTTTCACACTATATGCAGTTTATTATAAATTCATTTTCTATATTTAATAAATTAGCCCTTTGCTTGTTTATTTACTATTTATTCATTTATTTATTTTTAGACAAGTTCTCACTATATTGTTAATACTAGCTTTGAAGTCATTATGTAACCCAGAATAGCCTTTAACTTGGGGCAATCCTTTCGCCCCAGCCTCCTGAGTGCTGGGATTACAGGTATGTGCCATTATGCCTATTGTTTCTTTGAAAAAATATATAGTTTTTGAGTCTCCATCTTTTCTTTTCAAATGGTGGCCAATGCTTCTTGAAATTTGAAGGAGCTAATCAGTAAGAAACCTCATACCTGATGCATATTCAAGATCACACCATCATTCTCCCCCACTTTGGATACTTTGCTTATATTATGAAATATGCCCTCACAATTCAGACACCTAGTTCCTCACACTGGGATTGTTTTTGGAGATGACACATTGGAAGAGAAAATGAAGTTAAAATAATGCCCTTGAGGTGGGTCTAATCTGATTGCCATCCTTATCAGCAGAACACATTTTTAGGCATGGAACAAAAATACATCTTCCCAGGGAAAAACCCATATGAAGGCACAGAGAGAAGGCAAGGAACTATCCAAGAGCCAAGGAGAGAGGCCTCAGAAGATACCAGCCCTGTCTACACCTCGATCTTAGATGCTCAGGCTCTAAACAAAACTGCAAGAACATAAATGTCTTTCTTACAGCCACTCCTTCTGCAATGGTTTTGTTATGGCAGCCATAGAAAAACTCAACATCAGGGCCAGCAAGATGGCTCAGCAGACTAAGCACCTGCTTAGGCAAGTGCAGGGACCAGGGTTTGATCCCTGGTACCACATGCTGTGCCGGCCCTGCAACAGGTGCGCTGAGCCAGTGATGGAGTCCAGGTGTGGTGGTACACACCTGTAATCCCAGTGTTAGGGAGGCTGAAACAGGAGGATCACTATGAGTTCAAGCTGTGTAGTGAGACCTTGCAACCCCCCCCACACACATACACACAAATCTCAATATTGCAATACATTTTCATACTGCTCTAGATTTGGAATCATTAGTCTGAACCACAATATAATATCTCCTTGGCTTGCCATAGTTTCTGCAACACCACCTTTGGGTATGTAATGCTTTTGTTACTTTTTCAATAAGGGACAGCTTCTTAGGACTGGGTTTGGCTTCTAGACTTGATACAGGATTCCCTTTTCATAGATAGAAATCCTATTGATACCAAGCAGAGCTCTTATGTTCTGCTAAGAATCAGTCCTGACTGGAAGCAGGAAAGAACACTCCAATAATCCTACTGTACTGCTTCTGCCTTAGTCTGGAGAACAATTCTACATTATGAGTGGTCAGCTCTGCACTCAGGCCCAGCATGAGCAACTTGGAAGCACCCCCTGCACCTGGTGCCCCCCAGTTACTACCTTGGGCTCTTCACTTGGTCTCTATCCCTAGCATGTCTTGGATTAAATGTCACTTAGAACATCAAAGAGAATATATGACCAACAACCACAACAATTTTACTTTAACTTTTACTTTTTAAAAAAATTCATAATCTAGGGATCAGGGAGGGTTCATTTAATTATATTTCAGGAGTACACTCAGCCAGGCATGCCCTGGAAATGAGAAGGAAAGCGACGGTGTTTACCATGTGCTACTTGGGAAGGAAGGTGACATTGGTGATCCTGGCCAGGCAGAAAAATCAATGCTGTCCCTTCTCGCCCCCTAATGGGTTCTGCTTTAGGAGTTTCCAGGCCATGGAAAATATTCCACTTCCTCCAAGTGGCAAAATCACAGACCTAGCTCAAATTTCAACTGTAACTGGATGGATTTAGATTACAAATGAGGAAAAACATTCTGCAGAAAAGGGTAGTGAAGCATCTTGGTGTGTTCCTAAAGGGCGTAGACGAATTACTCTAGTGGTTGTTCCTTAAAATTCAGAATGTCTCCTCTATTTAGGCTCATTTAACTACAGTCAACTTGAGCCTGAAGTGGAGAAAAATTGGGAGGGCTTGTTAGGAACACATTTACCCCTATAATTCTATGGTCTTCCTGAATCAGCAGCCTGTTGTCAGCAGGGTTACCAATCATTAACATAGTTCATATTATCTTAGGCTTACCAGTAGCTGATTCATAAACATGCTCCCAAACTGCATACCAAGATTTCTGGTAACAGCTGGAAATCCACAATTATAGTTCACAGGGTACATGTTCATCTGGAAAAATCTGTAAATAAAGCTCAAAAAGAAAATATCTCATTTATGTAAACAGCTTCTGAATGCTAGGAGCTCAACTGGCAAGAAAATGAATACCTAGATTTTCTCAATTATTTCTCTTTCTGTATCAAAGGGTAATGATTTATTATTTCCTGCACGAGTAAAGAGAAGAAAATTTTAATACTTAAAGACAGCAACATAAAGAGTGAAATCCATTGAAAAACATTATCTCTTTTTGTTCCTCCTATAACTTGACATAGTGGTTGACTCTACACTGTGGAAATATCTGAAAGAAAATTATTGCTTGAAAGCAATTTTCCTATTGGAACCCATCCCCTGCAGATTTGTTTTAAAGAAGCTTCTGGATTAGCTGCCAAAGACTATAAGCCTTCTGTGTCTGAATGTCTTTAAAAAATTATTTGAAATACTATAAACCAACAGGACTGAAACAGTATGGAATCGCAAAATAATTTTGTGCTCATAAGGGCAAAGCAATCCACGAAGCAAATGACATTTCAAATAGGTATAATTTATAATTTGAGGCATGAAACAGTTAAGGCTCGCTTTTGAAAGACCATATTTTCAAAACCCATCACGACTTCCCATTTCATTCCAAGTATTTATTTGAATGTGGCTTTTGATGGAAAATATTTTAAACTGAATGAACTCTTAAGCAATTAATGAGTATAATTCTTGAAGAAGTGACATGATACAACCCACAAATACACCACAGAAGACATTCCAGTGAATGACTGCTCAGAATTTGCGGTGGTTGAGGAATGAGAATATGGTTCTCACTCATTCTAGAAAAAGAAATTGTATTGGCCAGCCATGCTACATTCTGTGAAGTTATACCATTTTTCTTTAAAGATAAAGCCAAACCTACTTTTTTCTTTCCTTTCACAATATTTTTAAACTTTTGTTTGGCTTTGAGCATGTTTTAAAAAATTAAGTATTCAACACAATTTAAACAGAATAAACAAACCAGACAACATGCAGTTTGGGTTCCTTTGTCACACCTTACCTTTATTGGTGTCTGTCACAATCTAAATAACTTAGGACACTGGAAAAGGTAAAAACTCTGATTTGAAAAGATCCCAAACTAGACAACTATGTTTTTAGTATATGTGAGCCTGATTCTTGTGTATCAGTTATCTATGCAGCAACTATGATTAGTTTACAAGCCATCCCAAGGACATATTCTGCCTTTATCTCCTGGTGTCCTTGAACTGGTTTTCCACTGCTTATGACATCACTGATTTGACCCCATTCAGGTATTGTCTCAGTTACTCTCCTCTCATTGCTGGGACAAAATACCCAACACCCAAAATGAAGGAAACGTTTATTTATCTCACAGTCAGTGGAGGTTTCAGTCTGCACTCAGCTGACTCCAAGGCAGAGTGGCCTTGATGACACAGAACAGCCATTCATGGTGGCAGCAAAGAGCCAAGAGCAACAGGAGGGGCAGCAGCTCAGGCAGCTAGCTAGCCTCTCTCCCCTCCTCACACTGTAATGCAGATTACCTGCCTCAGGGCAGGTGTAGCACCCACACCCACAATAATCAATCACAAACTCCAGAAGCCACCCCATGACTGCATGAGACTTTAGGGCGTACACCTGTACACAAACCATAAGAGGTATGTAGAGCTATCTACATCTCATTTGGAAGGTAAAATGTATAGACCTATAAGTCAATAAGAGAAGTGACTTACATATATGGAATAGAGAATGGAGCTGCAGTAGGAATTTCAAGCGACAGAGCTCTGCATTTGTGTGCGTTGTGTGGCCACCACTCACATAAAAATACGTGCCGTGTCCACTAGTCCAGCAGATCCTCCAGCTCAGTCCTGCTGTTCTCTCCCAGAGACAACTGTTCTTCTCATTTTTATTTTCCTCGGTTAGTTTCCAATATTTAAAAAATGTATATAAACTGAGTTCTCTCTCTTTCTCTCTCTATAGTGTCTCAGTTCACTTTCAAAATTTATTAATATTCTAAATTTCAGTCTATTTGCATATATTATCTCAGGAGAATGACAAGCACAGTAATTTTTTTTTTCGAGTTTGGAATTGATTTTACTGATATTAAGGAATTCTGTAGTACAGTTAATTATTTTTAAAACAATTTTGTCCTAAGTGAACCATACTGAGACTAGAAAATAGATAGGGATATTTAACATGTTTAATACAATTGATTTCTTTAAAGTCAAGGTATAAATATATGTGTGTGTGTGTGTATATATATATATATATATATATATGTATTTACAATAACTATCCAGAAATGGAACATGTGTGAGTATGTGGGTTGCTTTTACAAAAAAAATTAAAAAAAGAATTCTGAACAATGGCTCTATATACTATGGCCAAAAGAGGTGAAATTGGCCAACTAAATGCAAAAATTAAGTATGGACCTAAGAAAGCACTCTGGCCTCCCCGTGTATGCAGTGTCGTCAAGGACTCCAGTTTTTAAAGTTGTCTATCAACATCTCTAGCTTGAATGACAAATGACTTCAGCTTTATGATCTATAATAAGAAGAGGTTGACCTAGATTTGGAGCCAGAGATTCCAATCATCATAGGAGGTGCCAAGTGACCACAGTATGGGAGACGGCCTGTGAATGTCACTAGCTGAGCAGAAGCAGCAGTGACTGAGCCCCAGATGGTCATGGTTTGTCACATGGAGGCTGTCAAATAGCCCATGTTAGGGACAGCCAAATAGCTCAGTGGATTAAAGTACCTGCAAGCAGGTACAGTGGTCAGGGGGTTCAATTCCTGGGCCTGCGGTGTCAGCCCTGCCCCTAGGGCATACTGAGATGGTGATTGAGACTGGGCGTGGTGGCACACACCTGTAATCCCAGCGCTTGGGAGGCTGTAAACAGGCAGATCACTACGAGAACGGTCTAGTAATGAGGCCCTGAACACTCTGTAGACCCTTCCCTAAAATACAAAACACAAACAAACAAAAAAACCCCAAATGGCCCAGTATTGCCCAAAGCTCTTAATGTCAAGGACATCTAGAAATCTGGAAGTTATAATTGAAAGTCTGCCCATCTTAATTTTTTAAATCTATAGAATAAATCAGACATAACCCTCTTAAACCCAGAAAAAAGCAAAACATGATTTCTGGAGATAAACCACCACATCTAGATTCCTGATTCCATCTCTACTGTTCAAATATGGTAGGCTACTTCCCACTTAGGCCTGCCAGGCACTTGGAATATAGCTACTTAAAATTAACATATATTGAATGTGTAACATACACATTGGATTTCAAAACTTGATACAAAAAGCAAATTAATGTCTTGTTGATAATTTTTATATTGATCACATATTGAAATGATAATATTCTTGCTATATGAAATTGAGCAAAACATAAATATTAAAATTAGCTTTACATGCCTATTTTTTATATGTGAAAAACAAAAATTTTAGATTACATCTTTGGCTCCCATTTATGGCTGTAATTATTTTTCTGTGGAACAGACCTATAGGGTTACTTTTTAGTGTATTATGGTTCTTAGCTCTCACTAGATGATATATAATTACACACAGTTCCCTACCTACACGGCATACATCACACATGTTTCTTTTTCTTCTTATTCAACAAGAAAAAGAGAAAATGGCCTGAAAGGTAGGTTGGTCAGAGGACTTTCGAGTACAACAAGTTAAGTGAAGGTAGGCTGCCTCTTACAAGCAACATCCATTGCTTTGGCAAAGAAAAGACCCAAAAGGCTGTGTCTGTCCTATATTCTCCTAAGCACATTTGGCCATTAAGTAGAGAATCCATCTCTTTACATAGATGTTCACAGCTGTACATTCTGAAAGTACTCAGTGGTAAGACATTCTCCTTCCACCTCTCATTTTCAAGAGACCAGGCAGCATTAAAGGGGGAAAAATATGGACTTTCACAGTTGGGGATCTCATAACGAAATAACCAGAACCCCTTATTCTTGGAAACCTCTGCCTGTTTTCAGAGTTTATTCTCAGCTTTCTGTTGCCTAGCAAGGCATTAATACAAGTCCTACTACAACTAGCAGAAAATGTAATAAAGGGATAAGAGAATCAGTTTAGGAGAAAGTCATAGGAAAAATTTCATTGTCAACACTGCCAACCATTTGTCCATTCATAGAAAGAGAAGCGAACACATCCTATCAGTATGGTGAGGAAGGAAGCTGGGTGTGGCAGTGCACACCAATAACACTCTGGAAAACTGAGGAAAGAGGATGGAAATCTGAGACCAGCCCTGGCAATTTGGCAACTTATGGGAGCTGCCTCAGGAAAAATAAAAAAATATTGAAAGGATTGGAGATGGAGCACAGTGACAAGGCAATGATTCATTCAAATCCTGGTGCTGAAAAAAAAGAAAAAAGAAAAGAGAGCCAGCCAAATAGCTCAGCAGATTAAAGCTCCTGCAAGCAGGCTTGGGGGCTGGGAGTTCAATCCCCAGGCCTGCTGTGCCAGTCCCACCCCCAGGCCACACTGAGAAGGCAATTGGGACTGGGCATGGTAACGTGTACCTGTAATCCCAGCTCTTAGGAGGCTGTAAACAGGAGAATCACTATGAGTCCAATCTAGTAGTG
>NDGN011327199.1:0-15126 GCA_002564285.1 Tympanoctomys barrerae
AAAAAAAATGCAGGGGCAAAATACCCAGCACCCAAGGTTGACGCGGGACGGGTTTATTTTGCTCACAGTTGTAGAGGTTTCACTCCATAATAGGCTGGATCCAAGGCAGGGTGGCTCCTGGCACAAGGGCCACAGTTCGTGGCAGTGGAAGACAGCAGAAGCAGCAAGAGAGACCCAGGCCTCTTTCTGTCCCTTACGCTGCATGCAGGCTACCTGCCCTAGGGCAGGGGTAGCACTCACACCGTTAATCCCAGCCAGAACGGTGCCAAACCAATCAGCAGACTGCCTTACTCAATCATACCCTTAATCTCAGCATCACACACTCTAGATTCCGTCACCTCTGAAAAAGTCCTGTGGCTCAATGAGGTTTTTGGGGGGATCATCTAGACACACACCATAACACCCTATTAGAAGTTATAGGAAGTAAAGCCCTCCCAATTCAGCGTGGACACATCCATCACATATATTATTGTAAAATATATGCTTGGTTTTAATCATGACTAGTTTATGCACATTATTTAAGACATACAAATACGTACATTTTTAACAACTATGTAGTAGCCCTTGGTATTCCCACTACCTCACTGTCAGACACTTTCATTGTTTCAACAAGGACCAGTAAATAAGGCACGGTAACAGGAGAGAGCAACAATTTTAAATCCAATGGTCAGGGTAGGGCCTGCTGAGGGGCTAGGTAGCCAGAAGCAGAAGGGGTAAGGTTCTGTGGACATTTAGGGGAGAAGGTATCCAGCAGCAATGTTTATATACTTCTATGTTTTTAAAACCCTGGATGATTTTCATATGAATGATCCATGCCAAGATTTTTAAAAATAAATTGTGTGCCTTAGATTGAGAAGTTTTAGGTTTTATGTATAGCTCACCTACTACTCCAGTGCCACTTATTTTAAAAAAGCCAGGGCTGGCCAAATAGCTCAGCAGATTAAAGCATCTGCAAGCAGGCACAGGGGCCAGGGGTTCCCCCAGACCTGCCATGCCGCCCCTGCCTCCGGGGGCACGCTGACATGGCAATTGAGACTGGGTGTGGTTGTGCACACCTGTGACTCCAGCTCTCAGGGACTGTAAGCAGGCGGATCACTATGAGTCCGATCTAGTAGTGAGACCCTGAACACCCTGCAGACCCTTCCCTAAAATACAAAAAACAGACAAACAAACAAACAAAAAAGACCCACTGTCCTTTTTTTTTAAATTGAATTTGCTTTGCACCTCTGTAGAAAAATCACCTCTATACTTGTGGGATTTACTTCCTGTATCTTTGTTCTGTCCCATTAATGTCTGTGCTGTGAATCTGCGTCATTAGCAAATGACCAACATCACATTGTCATCAGTACTGCGGGGGCGCGTCTTACATCAGACGGTACTACTGCCCCAATGACATTTCTACAAAATTGTTTTGCTTATTCTATTTTTTTTTGCTTTTGATATAAACTTTTGAGTCAGCTTGTCTGTAACTACAAAAGAAATCCCGTGGAAACTGGGCTGGTATGGTGCAAAGGCTGCGGACCACCTCAAGGGAAATTGAAATCCGTGCTACATGGAAATTGAAATCCCCTGGTACGTGATGACAGCCCAGCCCTCCATATCAGACCTCTTTCAGTACTGGGGATTGAACCCAAGGCCTCAGCATGGAGCTACATCCTGCCCCCATTTTTGAGACAGCATCTTCCTAAATCCCTGAGTTGCCCAGGCTGGGCCCAAATTTAGGATTCTCCCATCTCAGCCTCCCAGACTGCTGGGATTACAAGCATGTGTCACCATGCTTGGCTTACTTAAGTCTTTTAAAAATTTATTTTTATTGATATTTTATAGTTTTCAGCACACATGTGCTATATAAGTTAGAGTTTTATCTAAGTGTTTCAATTTTTTGAGCTATTGTAAATAGTATTTTTAAAAACTTGCCTTCCAGTAATTCATTGCTAGTGTATAACCGGTAGTTTTTGTATGTGGCCTTGTTCCCTGTATCCTAGCCAAACTCACTACAGTTCTAGGGGTGTTTATTTTTCTGGTAGTTTTCTCAGACCTTTCTGTGTAGACAATGGTGTTGCCTGAAAATAACAACAGTTTCACTCTGTTCTTTCCTGTCTGTAGGCCTCCTGTTTCTTTTTCCTCTCATACAGCCCTGGCCAAGATTTGCAAATGGTGAATAGAAGTTGTGAGAGTGGGCACCTTGGTCTGCTTCCAATACTGTGAGGCAAGAATTCCTCTTCTACTCTGAAGTATGACATTAGCTGCAGGGTTTTTATAGATGTCCTTCTCAGACTGACGTGATTTCCCTCCATTCCTAGCTCACAGAGGCTTTTTGATAGCTCACAGATGGCGTTGGAAGTGTGTAAAACTACCTTCTATTCATCAATTCAGATGGTCATGTGGGTTTTTTCTTCTTCAGATTGTTAATATGGTAGACTGCAGTGATTGACTTCAGGATATTGAATGAGCTTTATATTCCCAGGATAAATTTGATTTGGTCACAGTGTATTATTCTTTTTATACATTGCAGAGTTCGATCCCCTAATATCATTTTGAGGACTTTCACATCTATGGTCCTGAGGGATATTGGTTTGCAGTTTTCTTTTGTTCCATTGTCTTTGGTTTTATTATGATAATGTCCATAAAATGAGTTGGAAAGACTTCTCTTCTATTTTCTGGACGAGATGACATAGAATGTGTACTTTTGAATTTCTAACTTGGATGTTCAATAGAATATTCTAGGGCAACCATCCAGGTGAAGAGAGTTCTTTTTCAGAAACTTTTAAATTACTAATCACATGTATTTAATAGTGTTTGGGCAGTTCAGGTGACTCATGGCATGTTGCATAAATTTTGGTGCTTTGTATTTTCCAAGATGTGGTTTATTTCATTTATGTGTTGAATTTATATATGTGGGATTGCTTTCCCTTATTCACTTTTTAATTGGGGAGGGGTCTGATCTCTCTTCTTCCATTCCTGGCATGGTAGTTTTATCTTTTCTTTTTCATCTGTCAATTTTAGCAAAAGTTTATTAATTCTATTTATCTTTTCAGCAAACCAGCCTTTTCTTTCATTGACTTTTGCTTATTTTTTCCCATTTCCAAGTCAATTTTATATTATTTATTTATTTTTAAATATTTATTTATTTATGTATTTGGCACAGGGCCTTGCTATGCAGCTTGGACTTGCAGTGATCGTCCTGTCTCAGCCTCCCCAGTGCTGGGACTACAGGTGTGCGCCACCACACCTGGTTTCAGGCCAGCACAGTGCTCCCAGGGTTTTGGGGCCAACATGGCACGCAGTACTGGAGATCGAACCCGGGTCCTTGCACTTGCCAGGCAGACACTTAGGCTTCTGAGTTAACCCCCCAGCCTTCTAGTTCCTTTTTTAAAATTGCTGTTATCATACATCTGCTGAAGGTAACCTGTGCTTTCCTTGTGGCAAGTTGGTCCATGCATATAATGTATTTTAATCCCTTTTCATCCCTTTCCCCTCTTCCCCCTCTTCTATCCACCTCTTGATTCCCTTCCCATTTGAAGCTACCTTATGGGGGAGGCTTCTAGTATTGAATGGGATTTTTCTCCTTTGCTAATGTAGACATTTAATGATATGAATCTCCCTCTAAACTGTGCTTTGGCTGCATCCCATAGATCTTGATCTGTTACATTGTTATTATTTTATTGTAATTTTTTTGTATTTTTATGGAAGAGTCTACAGGGTGTTCAGGGTCTCACCACTAGATTGGACTTGTAGTGATCTGCCTGTTTACAGCCTCCTGAGAGCTGGGATTGCAGGTATGCACCACCACGTCCAATCTCACCATGCCCAGTCTCAGTTGCCCTCTCAGGGTGCCCCAGGGGCAGGGCTGGCACAGCAGGCCAGGGGATTGAACCCCCAGCCCCTGCACCTGCTTGCAGGTGCTTTAATCCGCTGAGCTATTTGGCCAGAACTTTAAATTTTTTTTTACAATTTCTCTGATCTTTTTCTTTGACCTATGGGTTATTCAGAGGAGTTAATCTCCAACTATTTGGAGCTTTTCTTGTTATTTTGATTTCAATTTCTAGCTTAATTCCACCATTGTCTGGGATTAGTATGATTGCAATTGTTTTAACATTTTAAGGATTTTTTAGTAGCCCAAGACATGATATTGGGTATGAATAGCCCCACACATTTGAAAATAGTGTGAGTTCTGCGGATTTTATGTGGAGTGCTCTCTATGTTCTAATTACACATAGCTGGTGGATGATGTTACTGAGTTTTTCTCTGCATTTGTTGTTTTTCTGTCTTCTTACTCTGTGGACCCCTCAGAGAGGATTTTGGACCCATTGGTCTGGGGTAGGCAACCTCCTTGAGTATTCTCAGGTAATCTTTCCTTCCTGAAGTTTCCAAGTACAGATAGGTATTCATGTTCCCTTCAGTTGTATAAGATTTTGCTTCCTACCCTTTGAAATATGCTGTTACATGCATATACACTTAGTGTTGTTATGTATCAGCCTTTTATTGGGGATTTGAGTTGGGGGTAGAGCACCTCATTCCAAGTCCAAGGCCCTGAGTTTGGTCTTCAGCACCAAAAAGAAAAAGGAAGAAGAAGAGGAAGAGGAGAGGGAGAGATAGAAGACAGAAAAAGAAAAGGTCTGCTCTACTGCACCTTATCTGATACTAATCTGTCCACTCAAACATTAAGTTCATAGTGTGTGCATGGTATATATTTTTCCATCCTTTTACATATGACCTAGTAACATATTATCATACCCAAAGAGAGTTTGTTATGAACAGCATGTTACCCATTCTGACAATCTCTCTTCTTTAACTTTTGGATTTAGTCGGTGTATATAAACCACTGCGCAGTCTACCCCGAGTGTACCTGGGCAGCGCGCTTGTTTATACACTGACTCTCCCGAGCCTCTCTTGGGTGGGTGTCGTTTCAAGCAGCGAGGTCTTGTTTGGGTGAGATACACACACACACACACACACACACACACACACACACACCTGCTTGTTTTATATAACTTAGGTTTTGCACAGTGTTTTATTTAGAATGTTGTAACCACCTTTGGTGTTTGTAGAGAAATCTAACAATAAGTTCTGGTTATTGTTTTGTTGTTGTTTTTTTTTTAAACTAATTCCTGGTTACTTTCTTAGTGAAAGATCACCTGTCGTTTTGCGCTCCAGTCTCTAGCAACTCTTACCATCAGCACACGGGGTATGATTGTTATATTTCTCTAGCACTCAGTGATGCTCTTTTACAATACGAAACAGACATATCCAGGACACTGAGACGGAGCAGGAAGGGAGCCAAAGATCTGCCAAAGAAGGCACTGGAGAGGGAGAGATGCTCGTGTGGCAGAGAGGAAAAGTCCGTGCTATGAAACGGAAAGATAAGAAGACAGCTCCTTGTTGTCAGCTATTCGTAGCGCAGAAATGATAAGACTTGAAAGAACTGAAACTGAAATGTTCCAACAGTGGTCAGTGACGATCATAAGGGGTCATGTTGGCAGAGTTGAGCAGCATCCAACAGGCAGCCCTGTCCTCAAAAGTGACGACAGATTTTACTATAAAATATTTATGCACCTTGTGAACCAAACAATATGGAACTACTTTATTATTTATTCAAAATAGGGGGGTTCAAAATGTCATTTACAGTTTAGATCAGGTCTAATAGACCAAATAATTGAAAAATATAGGACAGCGAAACACCAACCATGGCGTCCATCACTGACCTCTGCACCTACATTTAGTGGGTAGATGTTTTTTTTTTGAAATTATAGCACCCACAAAATAAAAGGAAAGGCCAGTACTACAGCATAAAGTATGTTGTCCAAAGAAAAACAATGATGCAAAAAGAATTCAGAAAGAGATTAGAAACGAGTGTCACACTGTAGCATTACATTGTATAACTGAATGTTTAAAAATATACAGAAAACTTATTGAATACATTTGATAAAATTGTTATTTTTACATTTTCTGTTATATTACTTATTAAAAATATGCAATTTTTGGTCATCCTGTATTTAAATAATTGTACTGGTAAGTGGTTAACACAATTGTTGACTTTTTCATTATTTGCCTCCTGTTTGTATCCTGGTTTTGTTCCTTTGTTTCCCTTTTCTTGCCTTGTTTTTTATTATTTCAACTTGTTTTCAGGATTCTATCTTCTCTATTATAGCTATTCTTTACTGTACCTTTGTATGTCGCTTTCTGTGTTCTCTGGATTACACTATACATACTGAACTTTTCACAAGCTACTTATAATCAGAACTTCACTACTCCATGTGAGTGTTGAACATCACCACCACACCAGTCCCTTTACTTCCTCTTACTGTATTTTAACTATTATATCTATATACATTAAAAACTCCAAGAGAGAATGTAGTAATTTTTTCTTTCCATCATCAAAAGTATTTTCAAGGACTCATGAGAGTAGTCTCTACTATTGACATGGATGTTGGTTGGTTGTGTTACCCTTTCCTCCCTCCTACGCTCCATGTTTATATCTTGTTTAAACTGATATTTTAGCTCTAAAATGACCCCCAAAGCCTTATGGGTATGGAAAGTGATTGGATTATGGGAGTACTACACCCAGCTCCCTGGTAGGAGGTGTGGTCTCGTGGGAAGAGGTGGTCCCTGGGAATGTGACCTGGAAGAATTTGTCTCCAGCTGGCTCACCCCTTGACTTCCTGCTTCCTGTTCCCCATGAGGTGAGCAGCTTTCTTTGCCCAGGTCCTTCCACCATGCTGCCGATCATACAGGGATGAAGTTTATGCTAGCACCTAAACTACAACAAGCCTCTCCTCCTTTAAGTTGTGGGTGTCAGGCATTTCGTCTTAGCAAGGAGTTAAGTGACTAAGACAGTAACATCCCTTCCTTCTAAAGAACTTCCTTCAATGATTATTTTAGAATAAGTCTTCTGGAAACTCATTCTCTTAGCTGTCCTGCATATGATTAGTTTTTATTTCACCTTTATTCCTGAAAGATGCTTTTGCTGAATCTGGAATCCTAGGATGACAGTTCCCTCTTTCATCGCTTTAAGAGAATTCATTTCACTTTTCTTCTGGCTTTCGTGGTTCCTGGTGAGAAGCAGACATTCAAATCATTATTAGGGAGCAATAAAAGGGAGGTGCTGGTCACTCTTCTGTAAATGGCCAGTAGTAAATTCTTCTGGCTTTGCAGGCCATGGGGTCTGTGTCACAGCTGCTTAATTCTGCCATTGAATCACTGAAATATCGTAGGTAATGCTTAAAGGAATGACTACGGTTATGTGCAATAAAATGTCGTTTACCACACCAGGGAGGAAGCCACCTGCCCAGAGGACATAGCTTCCTGCCTCAGCCCTGCAAGGAACATGTCTTTTTCCTCTACCTACTATGCATACTTTCTCTTTGCCTTTAACTTTCAGCAGTTTGATTCTGAAGGGTCTGGTTATTAACTTCTCAAATTTATCCTACTTGAAGTAGACTAGTCTTTTCAAATTGGTAAACTTATATCTGTTTATTCAAATCCTTTTTTTCTCCACCACAGTCTTTCTCATCTTCTTTCAACACTCCAATAATACAAGTGTTAGACCTTCTGGCACTGTCCTACTGGCCCAGAGGCCCTGCTGTCCATTTTTCCTCTGTTGTTCAGGTTAAATAATTTCCACTGCAGCTACTCAGGCTCATTTATTCACTGTCATCTCCATTCTGCCATGTAGTCACCCAGTGAGCTTTCCATTTGGTTCTGTTTGCTTTCTCCACTTCTATTCTGAGACCTTCTAGCTGAGCATTTGTTTAGAGTGTTTGCCCTTACTTCCTGAAATAGTTGTAGAAGAGCTGTTTTAAATTCTGCCAGATAATCCCACCATGTATGTGTCCTTTTCTACACAAGTTGAGAATTTTCCAGTTCTTACTACGCCAGGTGGTTTGGGGCTGTATTCTGCGCATGTTGAACGTAAGATTAAAGGCTCTAGGTCTCATTCGAAGGAGGGCATGGCCACGTCTCTTAGCAGATGGTCAGCCCAGTGGGCTCAGGTTGCAGGCTTCAGCCAGGCTCCCATGGACTGTGACTCCCTGCTAGCTCTGGGTCAGACTTTTCCTTTCCAGGCACTGTCCTGCCGTGCCCCTCTCCAGTCAGTGGGCACACATGGATGACAGGTGACTCCACAGCTCCAAGAGGTCATCAGCAACCTCATCAACTTCTCCTGAGCTTCTATGTGCAGTCCTCTCACAGAAAGCTGGGTCTTAGTCACCCTGCTCTGTTCCACAGACCCCATATTTTCACCCACACCTGGGGCCACAGTGGTAGGTTCGAGACAGTAAGCAAAGCAAATGCAAGGCATCTCTTCCCTGTCAGGGCTACAGCCCTTCCTTTGGGGGATGAAGTTTCTTCATGGTCTCAGGCGCCTGGTTCAGCTGCCATCACCACCCCCAAATTGCCAGGGTCTGTTATGCAAGTGAAGAGGAAAAAGAAAAGTGGAGGTTCCTTCACTCCGTCTGTGAGCTTGGGCACTCTGTCGTGCTCTGTGAGCTCTGGCGGTGGGCTTCCCCCAGCTCCAGCCCCTAGAAGCCATGCCTGGGGATGTAGGGCATGAGAGAGCTCAAGGTCGATGCCATGGCATGCCAGCTCTGGTCTTCTTCCCCTTCAACTTGTTGGTTGTAACAGCCTTCCAGCTGCTGCCCAGCATCCATCAGGCCTGAAAGCAGAACCAGAGCTACTGCTGAGGGTTGTACTTATTGCCAGGTGGCTGTCCTTTCCTCCCTTTATGGTCTTCTAGAAGGCTTGCTGTCCGCTGTGCCACTTCCAACAGGGCCTTCCTGGCTTTGATGACTGTATTTTGTTTCCTTCCACGTCTTTCCCAAGCTCTGCCAACTCATGCTTCAACCCCTTTTGCGGTCATTCTGTACTTTTCCTGAGCTTTTGTAGCTCTACTTTGGGTTTTTGTTTTAAAGGGGCACTTGTTTCCTTCAAATGCTTGGAATTATGGGACTACTTGACTGACAATCTTTCAAGGTCCATGACATTTTTCTGATAAGCATTCTTCACCCATTTAGTTTTATTTTGCTCCTGCTGCTTTTCTGTGGGAATGCTACTCACCCAGCTCCTTGTCTGATGTCCTCTCTGACCCTGTCCCACCCCAGTTATCTGGGCCAGCTGTGAATCCTGGCAGATTTGTGCCACCAGTGGTTGAGTCCTGTTTTTCTTGTTCGGAACACACATACCCAGGTCTTGTGCCCAGGGGCAAATGCTCTGTGTTGGTGAACTCTGTTCTGTGGGCTTTGCCTGAAGTCTGTGGTCGCAGGGCTCCTGCTGAGGTCCCTTCCTGTGGCCCCAATAGGCGTCCTAAGACCTTGATAGACCTGTTGCAGAGGTCAGCAGCACGATTGAAAGAGATTCAGGAGAATTTCTGCACCTCAAGCCTAAAGTTTGTATCTTTCCTGTTATTTTTAGTATTGGGAGTAAGTGATTTTCTCGTGTAGAAGATAGCAACATATTTACCTACATATATATCCTATTAAGGCCAGAATCTGGGCAGGTTTATTTTAAAAATATGATCAAATTGCCTTCAATAATCTTTGACATCATTACAAGTTTGTAAGTTTAACCTGTTGAGACAAGACATGTGGAGGCAGAAGGACAGCTTGGCTCTCTCCTTGGGGCCAGCGAGGAAGCAGGCAGAAGGGCACGTAGAGAGCTGTGAGAGGCACAGAAGGGCCACTTGATTCAAGGACAACATGTTCTGAAGACATTATTGTGTCAGAAATCTAAACCTCACTTCTGGGCAGTTTGGGGTCTGCAAAGCCAGCACACTGTCTCCCTTGGGATGGACCCATTCCCAGTCCAGAGCCTGAGGTCATGGCAGTTCTCCTCTAGGCTGGAGGTCCCCTTCTCAGTCACCCGACAACCTGTGTTCTCAGAGTGCCCCCCCCCAGTCTCATCTCTCTCTCCACATGGGTAACAGCTTTCTGAGTGTACAAATGGGGTCTTGCAGCTGGCCCCTCCATCCAAAACTCCCTTGGCACGGGCTGCAGAGGATGGTAGTGTGAAAGGACACTGCTGTGTCTGGTCAGGAAAGGGTCCTGGGGATTCTGACTGCAGCAGGGCCTCAGGATTTGGAACAAGGGATGCTCCCAGGTGTTTCCTTGAAGATGGAGAATTCATAGTGACCCAGCCTGGTTGGACTTTCAGAGGTGCTGTCCATGGTCCTAAAACCCCTACTTCTGAGTAGGGAGTTACTGCTTCTCTTCATCTCAGAACAGGGGGGCTTAAGTGATGGCTCCCCATAATAATTCTAAACCATGTGTACCAATAGGCTGTGATGGGAGAGAGAAGGGCAGCCATGAGGAAGAGAGAGAGTCAGAGAGCCGTGCTTTGAATCACCCTGTAATAAATTGAATTGAGTCGTGACTCGGGCTTCACAATTGAGGTGCTGCTTCCAGGTGCTATTGACAAACCTTTCACATTTCTGACAGCTACAATTTTCTCCTTGTATCTTATAATCCCTTGCCCTCATTCTGCATTTATGGGGCTCAGCTTCAGGTGTGCCTCTCTGGGGCCCCCATAACTTTACTGTCCATCTGAGACTGTGGTAACTACCTGTGACCAACATAGCCTTAACTCCCCCTCCAGGCACCGAGCAGAATCCCCAGGTTGCAATCATCCCGAGACTCTGACTGAAGAACAGACCTGACCTTGAGACATGGACAGCAGGAATGATTAGATTCAGGGAAAGGAAACAAGCAGGAGGATGTTGAAGAGGTTTTGGACTTCATGGCTGGTGAAGGGTGTCAGAGGATACAGAGCGAGGGGGAATGTGCTGTGAGGTCCAGTTCATTGCTGCTTCTCCTGGAAAGCAGTTGGCAGCTGTTGACTTCAAAGCACCTCTGGGACCAAGACTCATGTTACCTCTACCCACCCGCCTTAGGACTCCGTGCCTTAGGGACGGTGGTGTTCAGAGTGTGCAGCTGCAGATGCGTGATCTCTTCATCAGTACAAGAGGTGCCTCAGTCTACAGTGGGGAGTGGGCCTGGGCCTGTGTGTACGGAGCAGAATTTGGCCTGGTGTTTTCTGTGCAGAGGCTTTGAGGCCTGGGGCCAGGGAGGTGCACAGTGCCTGACTCAGCAGTTCAGGGTGGGTTGGGATCATCCAGGTCCAGCCCTCAGCCTGCCTGGTCAGGTCTGAGCTGGGCCAACATGGACAGCTCCCAAAACCTTTCTGAGCCTCGTGCCACACCTGCCTGCTCGAGCTATTCTAGTCTTAGGACTCTTAAGGCTACTGTAACCAAACCAGGTGGCATGAGACAGCAGAAATTCTCATCCCATCCTTCTGAAGACCAGAAATACAAAATCACGGAGTCAGCTAGGCACACCAGCAATGCTTGGGGTTCCTTGATTTGTAGACAGCTTGGGGCTCAGCCTGGCATTTCCCCATGCGTATTGCTCTCTGTCTTCATGTGATGTTCTTATGATGATGCCAGTAGTTGGACTTAAAGCCCACTGTACTGTGATATGGCCTCTTCTTAACTAGGTCCATCTCCAAGAACCCTGTTTCCACAGAAGGACATGTTTGCATTTCTGAGTGGACATGGATTTTGGAAGGACACCATTCCACCTAGTAGAGATACTTCAAAGACTAAATGTGATGACATGTGTGAAGTATGACTCTACACACCACTGCTGTAAGGAAGGATGCATGTGTGGGTGGCGGGGGAAGAAGACGCTGCAGGCCTCACAGGGCAAGACGGTGACTCTGATAAGGGAGATTTAAGCTGAAACTTCCAGAAGACTAAGGGTCCCCAAACAGCACAGGCTTCAGCCACATTTGGTGGCTACGTGGGGTCCAGAACAGCGGCAGCCAGGGCCAGGAACTTGGAGTTGCTAGATCAGCTATTAGTTTAGTTGTTCAAAGGATGAGTAATCTGAGATCAACCTGTGTGACCCTGACGAAGTCCCTTAGCTTCTCTGAACTCCTTGACTTCATCTGCAAAATGGGAAGAAGAAACCTAGTGTCCTTATGAAGGTCAAATGCATTAATCGGTGTGCAGCTACAGATGTGGCAAACACCGTGCGCAGATATGCTGGTGTAGAAAGGTAGGACGCTCACTCACAGGGACTTTGAATGAGCGGGAGATGCTGTGCATCCGCAGACTCCTGCATGCCAAGCACAGGAGGCAGCAGAAGCAAAAAGGTCCCAGAGTGGTCGAGCTGAATGACACCCACACAGCAAGTGTCCTCTCCTAGCTTGGCCCTGGTTCGTGACAGTGGACTAGAATGTCCCAGCTGGGGCAGGGCATTGAGCAACCTCGTAGGGGCTGAGGCAATGGTATTCATGACCATTTCAGTGATATTAGGAGACACAGCGGCTAGAGAAACATGCAGCATGGCCAGCCCTCAGTGTGCTGGTGCTTCTCTGTCCTTCCCTGCTAGGAATGACATATGCCTTGGTCCTTTCAAAACCTTCGGGGCTGTGATTGCTTTGCTCACCAAGGCTGTCCCTGTCACCAGAGCCCTCATGGCTAAGGTGCCGCATGCCCGTTTTAGGTGACAGGAAGCCCTAGGGAAAGGGGCAAATATGTGGAATAGCAAACTTGAAAGAAAGAGGGGGTGGGTGTGTGGCAAAGCTGGTGTCGGTGTCCAGTATGCCCAGGCAGCACCAGCGAGGCCCCACGCCTGGCTCCGAGTTCACTGCTGCTAGAGGACAGCCCCTATCCATCGCGGAAGCAGGGTGGCCTGGCCCTGCTGGGTTAGCAAAGCCGGGGATGTGCCAGGTGACACATGGAGTTTTTCTGAATTTCCTGCATTGAACCTGTCCACAAAGGTTCTCCAGGGCCAGTGAGCTTGCTTGGTGATAACTTGTGGGGATTTTATTCTGGGTGGTTGCCTGGTATGTCATAAATAAAATACAGCACTGGGCAACTTCACAGGGCCTGGGGCTGGAGGCCAAGGCAGTTCACAAGCATTTGGGGGTAAGGGGACTATTAGAAGAGACACTCGCCTGGGTTACAGAAAAATGTAATGTGACCAGAGCTAAGTATTATTGATTTTTCTCCTCCATTTTGGTATTAAATGAATCGCTGCTAGTACAAGCTCCGATTGTATTAATGGGGTTTCCTTAGATGACTACTCAGCCGAGAGAGCTACCAAATTGGAATTCCATGGGAGAGGATTATTGGATGTGACAAATAGGAGAGGAGGCATGTTTTTCCTCAGCTGTTTAGGGGGATTACATAAAATTCTGTAAAAAGGGAGGACCCTTCTCCCCTGCAACCAGACAAGATCTTTCTCACGGCTGTGAAACAGCCCCGCCTGTTACCGAAGGGAGCAGCTCCTGGTGCCATGTATGTTACTTACCGCTGCACCCCTAGATTCAGCTTCCGGCCTGGAGCTTGCAGGTGCCTCAGGATCCATCGGCGCGGCAAGTGGGTGGGCGGGCTGAGCACAGCAACGCCTGGAGGGGGAAGCCAGGGAAGCAGGAAGGCAGCCCGAGCTGTGCTCCTGGACGGGAGGAAACGCACAGCGGTCGGTGAATCTCCTGGGGCACTTCAGGCGCCAGGCTCATTTCTGGTCCTCACAGGGTCGGCAGTCTGTTAGGAAGGTAGACATTGAGCACTCATGAGATGGGGAAGTGGCGCAAGGAGGGGGAGCTTTTCTCGGGGGAAGTTACAAGAGAATGAGGAAGGGGTGAGGCAAGGTTTCTCCCTGGAAGTGACATTTATGTGGAGATCCAAAGGAAGGTTAGTGTGAAGATGGTGAAACTTAATGGGAGTAAGTATTCGCTCCTCCATCCATCCATCCACGCATTCACTCACTCATTCAACAAAGACTTAGGAGCATCCTGCCTGGGCCAGACACAATCCAAGTGCCAGGGAGTTTCAAGCAAAATAAGCTCCTTGCCCTCAGTGCACTAACCAAGTGTACAGTTCTGTCCATCTTTTGTTAGATCTGTTCCTAGGGAGCTGATATTTTTGATGCCATGCCAGATCTTTCTGGGTATGTTAAATTTTTTGTTTTGTGTGCTGTGGCTGCTGATGCAGAGCTACGCGGTTCACTCTGTGTGTGCGTGTTGACCTGGTGACCAGCATCCTTGGCAAGTTTACTTGTTCAGTCTGAGAGCTAAGCTCCTGCATCCCGCGTGTGCACTCCTGTTCTCTACGTATCCAATGGGGTCATCTGCAAACGACGAACTTTGATGTCTTCCTTTCTGATCTTTGCCCCTTTGGTTGCTTGCTCCTGCTTCATAGGACTGGCTAGGATTTCAGTACGCCGTCAGATAGGAATGGTGCTCACAGGCATCTTTGTCTTGCCCTTGACGCCGTCCATTCCCAACTGCCCAGAGTTTTGCTTGTTCATTGTACATGAGTATGCTTATCTGTTTGGTGGGAATGAAGACATTTCCTGATTAGGCCGACAGAGACCACGGTCACCAAGCTGTGGAACCAGGACTGCTGACGTTTGCACCAGGGGAGACATCTGGCTGTGGGTGTGCACTGTCCCCACACACCACCAGCGTCTGCAGTGCAGGGGCCACACTGTGGGTAAGCAGAGACATGGTGGAGAGCACTGGCCCTGCGTCCCCAGGTGCTCCTGCACCTTCTCTCCCCCTCACCGCTCAGGGGCCAAAGACACGCTGTGCAGCTGCCCCAACTCCCAAGTAGGCTAATACCAATGACAGAACACAGAGAATATATGAATTTGAAAATGTGTGTTACAGTAAAACACATGTTGCTCTTAATCGCCTTCAAAATACTTCCCGTCCGCCTCAAACCCTGTCACTTCATTACTCTTGCCACTTTCTGAAGCAGTAAGTGCTCCAGGCAACCTGAAAGATTATTGCAAGAAAGGACACAGTGCCGTCGGTCCTCCTGAGGATGCTCGCCTCGCTTGGCGCTCACTGTCCCACTGTTGTCTCCACTCGCCGAAGCCGCTCTGGAAGCCTTCCTTCATGAGTCTTCTCGAGGTGTGGTAAGACATGCAGCAAACGCTGCTGCCGTGCAGCATCTAATGGGAAGGTGGGCTCAGGCAAGGCGTGCCTGTGTCTTCATCCACCTCCTCCAGCCTTTAACTTCTGACTGTGGGGACCCTGCACCCTCAGACTTCTGACCCCATGCGGACCCTGCGCCCTCAGACTTCTGACCCCGTGGGGACCCTGCGCCCTTAGACTTCTGACCCC
>NDGN011327207.1:4364-14803 GCA_002564285.1 Tympanoctomys barrerae
CCTCTCCTTTCCCGTGGGAGAAAGGATCTGAGGACCAGGCCTTTCTCCTGTGCCCCTCCCAGCTCTCCTGGGACTGGCTCTGCCCTGGCCCTCCTAGGACTCACCGCTGCCTTTGATAGTAGCGATGCAGGAAAGGGTGGGGGGCGGCCCCAACTGCAAAGTTACTGCTGCCTGTGTCCACCAGGATGTTGAGCTGTCAGAGAAAGAAACGCATCAGGCAGCTGTACTTACCAGCCTAGGATCCCTCACCCAGTCTCCCAGGCCAGGCTGAGGCTTCCATGACCCAGGACTAGCCAGGTCGGCACCTGCTAGTGCCATGCACTCTCCACACTGTAATCAGCACTGCAAATGGAGCTTTAAAAGTTAGATTTTTTTTTTCCCCTTTGGTGTTAAGTGGCTTCCAAACTTCCTTAAGGCCTAGGGCATGCCCTGTTCCCCCACCCCAGGAGTGAACAAAATATCCAGATCCTGGCACCAGAAGGCAATGCTCAATTTCATTCCCTTAAGCAAGGGAGGGAGCGGTCCAAGGAAGGGAGAGGGAGGCTGCAGCTGGCCTGCAAATGTGTTGTTATGTCACATTCCCTCACGCACTGCTCCTTGTGATGAGGGACCCTGGTGCACCTGGAGATGGCGAGATGGTGATTTGAGGCAGTGAGGCGTGTCCATCTCCTGGGAGCTAGTTTTGAATAAATACTTTCTACCAAAATATACGGTCTTCCTTGATTTGGTCCGTGGTGAGTGGATAAAACTGAATATACAAGCCTAAACGCTCAATAACAACACCACCTCAGAATCTGCATCCGTTGTGTTCTGAAAATCCACTTTTTATGAGGTCAGGCCTATCGTGTGTGTGTGTGTGTGTGTGTGTGTGTGTGTGGTCATGGTTCTATCTCTCTCTACCATCAAATGGCTTCTGCCATTCGTGCAACCAACCAATTATGTCTTCAGAGCCAGCCCCTTCCCTTCATTTTCTGTTTTCCACAGGAAGGCCTGGACTATCTGCTCTAGCTCAGAAAAGAGTTATTCTAGGAACTGGCACTGGTGAGGGGAGTTGTGGAGCCCAGGGTGGCATGTTGGTGCCCATATGTGTATTTGTATCTCTGCCCACCAGAAGGTAGCTCTCCTTCTGCCTCAGAGTTACACAGACCTATGTGCCTGTCAGAAATAATGAGGAGCCAGGAGCCCTGTGACAGCCTGGTAAAGCCCACTTGTCAGGGCCCTGTTTTGGCTAAGTAAATGTTTTCTCTGTGTTCCTTGCTGTGTAACTCCTAGAATCTCATTGTACCCTTTCCCCCTCTTATATCCAAGCCTCCATGAGGAAATGACTCACTTATCCTCCTTGGGGCTTGTAGCTTAGTGGTAGAGCGCTTGCCTAGCATGTGTGAAGCGCTGGCTTCAAAGCCTCAGCATCAGAAAAACAAAACCCTCCACAATAAACAAAACCCCCAGTACCCCCAACCCAAAATACAGAATTTTCCTTAGGAAGGAAGCTTCAAGGGGGGTCGAAGGGAAGGGAAGAGCATGGGGAGAAAAGAAGCAGGATACATCATGTACAAATTCCCTGTGATGAGTGCTACCACTGTGCATATCTAAAATTTAAAAATGGAGGGGGAAAAAAGGCTCCAGCCATTTTCCTCCCAACTAAAGTTAAAAAAACCAAAGAATATTTTCTTTCAAATCTGGGAAATAGCTGAATAAACCCATTTGCTTTTAGTTGCTGTTTTATTGTTTGTATCTTTTGGTACTGGGAATTTAATTCAGAGCCCTCATGCGGAGCTAGGCCCACCCCTTTGTTTGTATTTTTTGAGACAAGGTTTTGGGACATCACTAAGCTGCTCAGGCTGGGCTCCAACTTGCAGTCCTCTTCCCTCCGCTTCCCAGAGTGCTGGGACTCATGCATGTGTCACCACATCTTTAGCTGCTTATATCACTGACTGTAGATGTCATTAATTGAACAATAAATAATAGGCCCTTGCTAATTTTCCTATAGATAACATCTCTGACATGGTTACCCCTTGGTAGGGATTACTTGTTTTTTCCCCCTTAGGGACTTGGAGCTAGGCTTGTATGTCTCAAAGTAGACGAAACCACCAACCCTTTTGTTTGGGCCTTTACAAGTGGCCAGTAGGTGACCCTTTGACATTAGAAAGCCAAAAACTCATGGATTGTACTAACACCGCCATGGCTCACATAAAGAGCCACGAAGCTTGACTATGCACATGGAGACCAGTGATGACTTCTCCTCCCCGGCTTCCAATAAGTTACCTTTTCCTGTGCCTCAGCCACCCCCGTGTTAGCTTTCCACAGCTGTAAGAAAATACCTGAGAAAACCAACTGAAAAATTGGAAAGGTTTATTTTGGCTCACAGCTTCAGAGGTTCTGCCCCTGGCTGCCTGGCCACCTTGCACTAGGCCTCCAGCAGCCTAGGACAGCATGTTGGGGACGCGTAGTTGAGATGTCTCACTTCATGACAACCAGAAGCAAGGAAAAAAGGGCCCAGGTACCAATGTCCTCAAGGCACACACCAGTGACCTAAGTTCCTCCCATAAGGCTACTTCCTAAAGGCTCCACCAGCTCCCCAAACTACTAAACTAAGGACCAAGCTGCACACATACGGGCTTCTGCAGGACATTCTAGATGCAAGTGATAGCAACCCTATTTTTTGACCCTATAAGTATCTCTAAACTTTGTCCTCTGGGATGCAGATTTGGGTCTGGGGTTCCCATCCTCACCTTTTCTTTTTCTTTCTTTCTTTCTTTTTTTTTTTTTTTGTATTTAGTACAAGGTCTCACTACATAGATCTGATTCATAGTGATTCTCCTGTTTTCAGCCTCCCACATGCTGGGGTTACAGGCTTGCACCACCACGCCCTATCTCGATCACTGTCTCAGCGCGCCCCAGGGGCAGGGCACGCCAGGGATCCTAGGCAGGTGCTTTAGTCCGCTGAGCTATCTCACTGGCCCAGATCCTTACCTTTAACTGCCTTACAGATAAATTTTCTTTGACAAAACTTGTTGCTTTGGTGGTCGGCACAGTATGCAGAGGCACTGCAGGTCTGGTTTGGTAACACCTGATGACCTGTTTTCTCTCAGTCAGACCAGAGCCATTGTTTTGTATCTGCTGTACTCTTCTGAGCAAAGAGAAGGCAGGCTCATGTCCCCAAAACATGGTGACCTGTAAACCAAATCTCCCTTCTTACTCACTGTCCATGTCCTTTCTCTCAGCTTTTCTCCTGACCTTTGGGCCTTCGTTTTTGTGTCCTTTCTCCTCAGTGCAGTAAAGTCTGCTGAGCTTGGGTTTGGTGCAGCCAATGACCCTGTCACCTTGAGAGGTCACTGTGCCTCTCTGAGCTTTGATTTTTGTCCTCTCCAAGATCCTCTCCTGACTCCTCCCTGTTCTCAGCGGTTCCTCTGTGGCTTCCCCGCCCTGATGCCTACTGACACTTCCTGACTCCCCCTTGTCCCCAAAGGCCCTTCTGCACCGCCTGACCCTCCAACCTTTCCTCCTTCCTCCTTCCCAGCCCTGTACTCGTGGCTGGCTTTCCATTTGTTTCCCTGCCCCCTCTCCCCTATTTCTCCCCTTTCCTCTCCCTGGTCTCTGGGCAGCCACGGCTCCAGCTGCTGGGCTTTCAGAGAAAATCAATAGAGCTGGGAGGCTCCACAGTTCAGATTTCAATCAACCAGGTTAATGATTTTAAAAAAAAGTTTCTCTCCCTCCCAGCCCTTCCCAGTGTCCCAGGACCTAGTTCCCAGCAGTGGCAGGGAGCCTCATATTACATATACCTGGACTCCAAATAGAGAAGGTCACCTCAGCACCATCCCTGTAGCCCACGCAAAGGAGGGGACACCAGAAAGGTGTGTGCCTGGGCACTCTAGCAAATAGGGCCACTTCTTTACACTGAAATAGAGCATTATCTAGGGACCCCTACAGTTGCAGCCCCCTCCTGCTGCCCTATTCCCCTCCTCAGCGAGTGGCTGCCTACTGGCCCGGAAGCCCTGGGCACTCTAGTTACTCCAGTCCTTTCTCTTCATATGGAAGAACATTCTCCCTCCTCTACCTCAGAGGGGCCAAGTCCAGGAAGAAAGGACCCTCTTTTACTCCTGTCACCCTCACCCATCCCTGTCCCAGAATTTCAGGTTCCCATTGCACTCTGCTCTTCCCTCTTCATTCTCCATAAAAAATGGGAAGCTAAAATAAACAATTGAGATTCCCCTCATAGCAAATGTCTGTTTGCCCTTTGCATATGGTCTCGCTGCCGAGAAGTGACTTCTGGTATTGTCCTTCAGCACTGCTACCTGAGCCCCTGGGCAGCCCTCATGCCTTCCTGATCGGCGCAGGGGACACCCTCCAGAAGACAGGAGCCCCCACACTCATTATGGGAACATGGCCATTAGGGGCAGCCCAAAGGTAAAGAAGCAGTAGGCGCCTCACCCTTCAGCTCATAGGAGCTCCCCAACAACCAGTCTGCCAGTCCACAGCAGCTGCCCAGCCCATCCTTCAGCCCTGCCTCCTCCGGACTGAGGGCCCAGTTCCTCCCTCCTCTGACACTTACCCTATTCACCATCCCTTTTCTCTCAGGTAGATCCAAGCATCCAGCCACCTCTCAACTCCACCACCATCAAATCTGGATTCTTCTCACTGGCATTTACAAATGCTTGAGTCTCTTCATTAAGAACAACAAAAAACTTCCTCCATCTCACACCCGCCTCCAGCTATCCTCTCTCCTCCCTTCACAGCCAAAATCTCAGCCAAGCTGTCTTCATTTCTTCACCTCCCACTCATTCCTCAAACCATTCTAAAACTAGGCTTGCCTCAGTCCTTCCACTATCAAACAGCCCTTACTACCGTTCCCAATGATTTGATGTCTCCAAATACGAAAGTGTGTTTCACATCGGCCCTTAGCCTCTCGGGTCCTCTCTCCTGTCTCCTGCACAGGTTCACAGTTAGCCAGGCAGGCTCCTTTCATGCTACCCTCTGCCTGTGCATCTTACCTGCAATCACAGATCCTGAAGCTGTTCCCATGGGCCCTTTCCTCCCCCTTGAGCTCCACAGCCACTCTCTCTCTCTCTCTCTCTCTCTCTCTCTCTCTCTCTCTCTCTCTGAACTGCCTCAGAGAAAGCGCAAAGCCAAGATGTCCAAAGCTGACCTTACAAGGTCTTACCCATCTAGTTGTCTCCTAGAGTTCCCTCTATTGGTCGTGTGTATTTTTATTTAGTTTTGTTGCCAAGAATTGAACTCAGGAGCTTGCCAGGCAGGCACTCCTCGGCTGAGCTGTATCCCTGGCCCTTCCCTCCATGGGTGAATGCTGTCACGATCCAGCTGTCTGTAAGGCAGCAACTTCGGAGACTTCCTAACATCTTCCTCCATTTCCATTTCTTCCCAGCGCACCAACCAGTTCCGTCCAATTTACCTTCACTCTTTTGAGTGTGTTCATTCCCTACACTCTCTTTTGCCACCTAGCCTAGCATCATGTCACCCTGCAGCATTGTAGTGCCTTCTCAGCTGGTCCTGGCACATCCACCCTTGACCTGGGCCATCTGTTTCCTGTGCTGCAGCTGGAGTGATCTTCCTGGTTACCCTGCTATCAGTGGTTTTATTTTGCTCCTAAAATGAAAACTTCAAACTTTAACTTATCCTACAGGGCCTTCACAATCTGGCCCTCTGGGAACACCCAGCCCGTGCTTGTCCTCTACTGCCCAGAGCCCTGTGCCCACCAGCCCAGCTGACTCCATATTGGTTCCCCACAGGCTGTGGCCCTGCCCACTCTCTCTGCCTGGACCATCCTCCTTTTACTTGCAGTCTACTCAGCCCCTCCACCCTACAGCTGAAGCTCAAAAGGGGCTTCCTCAGGTAGAAAGATTAGGCCATTTACTCAAACACTTCCACAGAACTTGCCACTGTGCAGTTTCACCTTGACTCTCACCCCCCTGTGGTGTCTAGGTTTTAAAATCTCCATTGTGTCTCCAGTGGCTATTATAGCACCTGGCAATAAATATTTCTTGAACAAATGAGTGGTTAAAGGAGAGAAAAAGTTAAAGGGCTGATCTACTGGCTCTGGGGGTGGGGTGGGAGGAAAGGTGGGGATTCCTCAGTGGCTTCCAGACAGAGGCTGTTTGGGGTACAGCTGTGGCCTGAGCTCAGACCCACCTGCCTTGTTTCTGTGGCGCCCTGGGCTGCCCCAATAGGCTTGAGTTTGGGCAGCCTGATGGTGGGCAGCCATCTTTTTGTTTCCTGGCCCAGGCAGACCCAAGAGTCAGGTGCCCAGGGGCTATAACCTGGGGTCACATGTAGGTCAGTGCCAATCATTTAACAAACAAATGTGTCCCTGGGGCCTCTGAGAGGAGGCAGCTTCAAGGGGAGTGCTAACAAGCCCCACAGGGAGAGGCATGCCTGCCCAAGTTTGCTCCTACTTGGAAATAATTTTGGATCAATGAGCTAGATAAGGAGCTGGTGAGGTTGGTGTGAGCCCTTTTTTCTCCAAATGCCCCGCTCTTTTAAGCAGACAGTGATAGCTGAGATTCTTATAGAGGAAAAATGCCCTCAGGAGGCATCTGTCCACTGGCCTGGGGAGAGGGGGGGCTCTTGCCAGTCTTGAACAATCTGTAATTGTTAAGAACCCACAACTCTGTAGACCAGTGACAGAGCTCTTGCCTGGCAAGCCCAAGACCCTGGGTTCTACACCCTGCAGCACAGAAACAGCAGAAACCTCACAGCCTTTTTTTTAAAATTTATTTATTTTAGCAGCCTGTCCTAGGCTTTTGCTGCTTTTGCAAGTCTCTGGGGGCAAGGACTCTACCTCCAGTCTTCCTACCAAAGAAATCTATTCCTTTTGTACAGGTCTCTGAGGCAATGAGGGGAAAACCTCTATATTCTTGTATAAGGAGCTTTTTAGCCAAAGCTGAGATGTAGAAGCATTTCTTCCCTTTTACAGAGAAGGAAACAGACCTCAGGTGAGCAAGAAACTTGACTCACCTTACACAATAAGCAATAAAACTAGGACAAGAACCCATTGGTCCCGAGCAGCCGTCAACTGTGGTCTTTTATCTCCTTGACCTTCCTGTGTCTCCTGTTTGGGAAGTTTAATCACACTGATGAGTCATCCTCACCCACATACAAAAGCCCTTGTGTGAGCCCCTCTGACATTGACAGTGGGCTCAGCCATGATGCTTGCTTTGGCCAATGGTATACCAGCAGGCAAGGGGGACTGCCCTCTGGGAATGTTGCCCTAGGTCTCTGTGAAGAACCAGGTCTAGGCTTCCTCAGGGTGAAGGACTTTTAGTGCCAGAGGCCTAGCAAGTGTGGACTGCCCACCCCTAGCTGTCCTGCTGCCTGACTGCATCCACAAGTTAGTCCAAGTAAGACTTGTAGAAGAACCGCAAGCCAACTATAGAATCCTGAAAAATCACTTTCATTTTAAGCCACTACATTTTGGAATAGTTTGTTGCCCAGTATCAGATAACTTATATACTTTGCATTAAATCTCAGGACCCTTGACCCTGGGAGTATCCGACCACCTATAGGTCAACTCCAGGGAGCATATCTTGCCATTCTCTCCCTCACTGCACGTTCTATGAAGTTTTCTAATAGTAGCATGATGCTCTCAGCTGAACACACTTGCATACACTGCTTCTTTTGCCTGAACTGTTGTCTCCCTGTGTTGCCTAACTCTTGTTCAACTGTCAGGCCCCCAACATCCTGTCCCCAAGGTCTTACCCTGACACCAAGCCAAAATTAGGTTCCTCTTCCTGCAGATCCTCAGCAGCACGTATCTGGGCTTCTTTGGTTAACCCAATCTTTAACCATTGATTTAATGTCTGTTGGTCCCATACCATCTCCTAATCATCTTGTAGCCCCCAATAGGCTCTCAACATTGATTTTTTTTTTTTCCTGAGAGCAATTGGCTCCCTGTGATCCTACAGACTCCTGCTCTTAATTCTCAGCCCAGGGCCTCTGCAGGGGTGATCCTCAACCTGGCACTGTGCACGTCCACTGAGCACAGTGACCATGACAACTAATGCCTGCTAGACCATGGAACATTAACTGAATGTCCAGTGGGAGCTGTTGGGTTCTTAGAGGCATTGTGGTGGCTCCAGGCTCCTGTGGTCCTAGAGTGCTCTGAGTCAGATTCCTCTGTTTTCCTATTAGGCTCAGACTAAGGTTGCCCCAGGCTGGGAGGAGGAGCAGGGAAGGACTCAAGGATCCTAAATTCAGGGTTGAGGGTAGCGCATGGCCAACTGCTCCTGCCTCAAAGTGAGTCCAGTAGCTGGGTCCTGTCCAGATTCCACCCACCTTGAGCAAATCTGTTGGTCCTGCACAAACAGACTCGTAACACCAGACATGTCTCCTCCTCCCACTTTGTTCTCCAGGCAGTAGCTGGTGATGGGTACAAGGGAGAAGCACTTACCCTGCCCTAGGCTGGGTTTTAAAGAAGGCCCAAGATGGCGAGGGCACCCCAGGGCACTCTTCTAAGGCACTCTTCCCTCTTCTGGCCAGGAATGCTCCCTTTCTCCCCTGCTTCCAGCAGGCTCAACTAGTGCCCATCAGTGCTTCCTAGTTGAATGAGATGACACAGGTGGACAGACCTAAGATGATGGCCTTCAAACTTTTTAAGGGGAGGAGGGTGTGCTGGGGATCGAACCCAGACTCTCATGCATATTAACCATGAGCTACATCCCTGAGCTATATATACCCCGAGTCCTTGTTCAGGTTCCGAGGCTTGCGTTATACCTTCAGCCTCTACAGAAACCATCCAGAAAAACCTTGCTCTACCCGGTATTACAGCAGCTGTGAGTTACCTGCTTCTCACTGCCAGGCTGTAACTCCTTCCTGTTGTCTAACTTTGTCCCACCCATAGGTCTGGTGGCTTTAATCTCCTGATCTGTCCTCAGTGGAAAATGAAGCCCATCTCTGGCACATGCTCAGTTCCCTCTCATGGCACCTGGGCAGCACAGCCAGCCTGCTCCATTGCTTTGTGAATCTGTGAGGAAAGCACTGAGGCATCTCTGTTCCAGTGATGTCGACACCTGCCCCTCCCCTCTTAGGAACCACTTAACCAGAGTACCTAAGGGCAAGGCATCAATGAATGCTTTCCAGCCTCTGGGACCATCCTGCCAGGACAGTCTCAGTGTAGCTCCAGAACTAGGACAATGGTCTGGCCTCTTCCCAGAACTCTCCCCTGCCCAGGCACTCAAAGGACATGGTTCTCAGCAGAGAGAATTTGCAGAGGCTTCCCTGGAGATGCTCCTCTTTCTGGCTTTCCAACACAAAGTCAGAGAAGTGAAGCAGAAAAAAGCAAACTCTTCTCTCTCACCCTTTAAATTTCCATGGGGCATAGAAGGACTGGTGAACGCCAGAACCCTGAGACGGTTGCTTCTTTGCCTGTTCACTGCCACTGTCCCCTTCAGCCCCCTGTATCCCAGCAGACACCCACTGTGCTAGACTATTCAAGTCCTCCTCCACAGAGCCTGCTTTCCTAGGACCAAAACTAGACTACACGATCCCTCTTCTCATGTACTAGTAGGACTCAGGACTGTGTCCACTCAGGCCCCACGAGGCCCCTCAGCATTCCAGCCACAGCTTTCCGCTTCTCACCACAGTTCATGCATCTCCCTCTGAAATGTCCCTTCACTAGTACCCTGACAGTGGCCCCTTCTCCCTTGCATTTTCAAGATCTCTTGTTCTTCCAACTGTGCAAATACATTTGGAGAAAAGGTTTAAAAAGGGGGTGTGTGTGGGGGGCTAGTCAGATAGCTGAACTGTCTAAAGCGCCTGCTTAGGCAAGCACAGGGACTGTAGTTTGATCCCCAGCACAACATGCCACACAGCCCCACCCCCAGGACAGGCTGAGCCTGCTGCAAAAAATAAATATTTAAAAAAATAAAATTTTAAAAAGTGTGTGTGGGCAGGGGAGATAGCTCAGCAGTCCAGTAGCCTGCCTGGCAAGCAGAAGGATGGTGGGGGGTTTAGATCCCCAGTACCATAGACCACGCTGGCCCTGACCTGGGCCACTGAAGCTGCATGTGGTGGGCCATGCCTGTAATCCCATCTCTGGGCAGACTGAAACAGGGGGATCACTATAAGTCGGAGCTGCATATAGTACCACAGACCATGTACCATAAAAAAATGTGTGTGTGTGTGTAGTGGGGTAGTGCTGGGGTAAGTGTTCTATCACTGGGTCACACTCTAGTTCTGGTCTTATATGATATTTATTTTTATAAATTATTTTAAAATCTTAGGGCCAGCCTGATATCTCAGCCGACTAAAGTGCCTGCCTAGGCACATTGCAACGGACAGGTTTGATTCCCGGGGTGCCATGCCAGCCCCGCCTCCGGGGCATGTTGAGACTGCGATTGAGACCGTGATTGAGGGCATGGTGGTGTGCACCTGTAATCCCAGCACTTGGGAGGCTGAAAATAGGAGAATCACTGTGAGTCCGATCT